>SJYT01071303.1:129531-204306 GCA_006410635.1 Cephalophus harveyi | reverse complement strand
ACTAAGGTCCATCTAGTCAAGGCTATGGTTTTTCCTGTGGTCATGTATGGATGTGAGAGTTGGACTGTGAAGAAGGCTGAGCGCCGAAGAATTGATGCCTTTGAACTGTGGTGCTCGAGAAGACTCTTGAGAGTCCCTTGGACTGCCAGGAGATCCAACCAGTCCATTCTGAAGGAGATCAGCCCTGGGATTTCTTTGGAAGGAATGACACTAAAGCTGAAACTCCAGTACTTTGGCCACCTGATGTGAAGAATTGACTCACTGGAAAAGACTCTGATGCTGGGAGGGATTGGGGGCAGGAGGAGAAGGGGACGACCGAGGATGAGATGGCTGGATGGCATCACCGACTCGATGGACATGAGTCTGAGTGAACTCCGAGAGATGGTGATGGACAGGGAGGCCTGGCGTGCTGCGATTCATGGGGTCGCAAAGAGTCGGACACGACCGAGTGACTGAACTGAACTGAAAGCTCCTTGAGACAGTCACCTGTAATCGGCCTCTGCTTCTTTGTTGTTCAGTCACTCAGTTGTGTCCAACTCTCTGCGACCCCGTAGAGTGCAGTACACCAGGTTCCTCTCCTTCACGACCTCCCAGAGTTTGCTCAAACTGATGTCCGTTGTGTCAGTGGCGCCATCCAACCATCGCATCCTCTGTCATCCTTGAGCCCTTTCTTTTCCTCCTACCGCACAGACAAATCCACTAGCGCACTTCTATGCAGCTCATTAAAAAAATTTTTTTTAAATAGTGTTTTGTCTTTTGGCCTCACCTTGTAGCATGTGGACTATGAGTCACCTGAGCAGGGATCGAGCCTGCATCCTCTGCATTGGTATGTGGATTCCTAAGCATTGGACCACCAGGGAAGCTCTCACAGTTTTATTGTCTGTGTCCTGGGCAGACATGCCCACTGGCTCCCATGCTTCCTGATACATCATTGTTTTGCCTGCCCTCAAGGAAATGGTGAGAGCCTGATGACCAACACCTTTGTGTGTAAACAGTGAGACAGAGAAACTTAGTCCTAATTCTAAGTTTTATGTGTGATGTTGGGAAAAACATGCCATTAGGAAAGAGCAAAAGAGGGAGACCAAGAACTGATGCTTTCGAACTGTGGTGCTAGAGAAAACTCTTGAGTCCCTTGGACAGCAAGGAGATCAAACCAGTCCATCCTAAAGGAAATCAACCCTGAATACTCACTGGAAGGACTGATGTTGAAGCTGAAGCTCTGATACTTTGGCCATCTGAAGTGAAGAGCCTATTTATTGGAAAAAACCGTGATGTTGGGAAAGATTGAGGGCAGGACAAGAAGGGGCTGACTGAGGAGATGGTTGGATGGCATCACCGACTCAATGGACTTGAGTTTGAACAAACTCCAGGAGACAGTGGAGGACAGAGGAAGCCTGGCATGCTGCAGTCCATGGGGTCGCAAAGAGGACTTAGTGACTGAACAACATCCAAGAGCGTGAAAAAAATAGCCATTTAAGAAATGGTGTAGGTGTCACTAAATACGTGAATATCTAGAATTTTCCCAAGGACAGCAACTGAGAAATACAGAGTATCAAGAAAAGGAACAGGACACTTCATATCCCACTGAGCATGAGCTGAAGTCACGGAGAGAGACCCCGAGGGCAGCCCCGTGTGCCGAGCAGCTCGCTGCTTCGCCCGCCCCGCGCCGGGCTGGGGCCCCACCCCCTCGCTGGAACAGCCTGTGCCGGGCCGGGCAGCGGAGCACTCTCTGTGCAGCAATGAAGCGCACACTTATGATGCTGGGCTGAGTGACAAGAACAACATGAAATAACACTCTACCCACCCACTGAGAAAGCCGAGTGTGTCACACTCCTCTGTGTCATGCCTTTAAAAATATCTCCACGGACGGTCCAAGTCTCAGGTTGGGTTGGAGGGGTGTTTAGTGCCTGACTGTGCCAGGTGGAAAATGTTTTCATCAGAACCCCAGGCCCCGGGTGATGGACGCAGGCTGGCTTCTGCCTGGATGTGTGCACATGAATGCATGTTTCAGAAAGATGGGGGTGGGTGGCTAGTTCTTCACTCTTTTTTTTCTTTCTTTCTTTTTTAATTACATGTTCCTGACAAAGAGGTGTGGTCCCTGGCACCGCAACCCAGACTCTCCTCCACCTCTAACCACACGAGGAGAAGGCTACAGAGGGCTTCTCAGCTCTCAGCATGATCCGCAGCATCAGTGGAAACATAAGCCCGGGGGCGGCAGAGAGCGAAGGCTCCTTGAGAATGAGGGGTTCAGAAGCACAGTGCATGTCTGGGGAGGCAGACTGGCTCTTCCAAGCAGTCCATCCCCCGGTTTCCCCCGACTCTGCTTCGTTGATTCGGAAGAGCACCGCCAAGCACGATCTACTGGAATTTCTTCTCCGAGTAGGGGGTTTCGAACAGCAGGGTGAGCCTTTTAACCTCCTTGTGGTTTATTCATGTTTACTTTGGAATCTCCCACGCTTACCAGCAGGGCAGCTCTGGCAAGCTGTCTAACCTTTAAGCCTAAGTTTCCTGACTTGTAAAAAGGGATAATAACAGCGCCTGCGTCTTAAGATTGTAGAGAAGAGTAATCAGTGTGATGGCAGGCAAGCGCTGGATAGGACCTGCCGCACCGCAGGCAGTCAGGAAGCGTTAGCTGTGTGTGCAGCTCAGTCGCTTCACAGGTGATGGGCACGTGGAGATCACGGCCTTCCCTTGAATGTCACAGAGGAGAAATGTACATGATGCCTCGTGGGCTCTGCTCCCCACTGGACTCTGACCGTGGACACTGGCTCGTTTTGCTCCACCGACCTCCTGGCATTTCTTCCTACACATTAAGCATCCAAACCTTCATGTTTGGTGTCTCTTCTGCCTGGGATAGTCTGCTGTTGAATAGCCTCGTGACTTATTCCATCATGACATATTCTGATCCTTGCTCGAATGCTTTCTGTTGGAGAGAGGACTTGGTTTTCCATCCATCTGAAGTGGTACCCTCAGCACCACGCGAGTCCCTTGTCTTATCCCTCTTTCCCCTTACTTGCCTTTTTATCACTACCTGTGTGTTATGTATTAACTGAAATAAATTTATTATCTGGCTCCCCTACGAGAATGTAAGACCCATGAAAGTGGAAGTTTTGTCTTTTCTTGTTGCTGTTCATTGAAACTCTTCTGACATACTAATTGGTGCCCAAGATACAAAAGTGAAAGTGTTAAGCACAAGTATTAGTCACTCAGTCATGTCCCACTCTTGTGACCCTACGGACTGTAGCCCGCCAGGCTCCTCTGTCCGTGGGATTTTCCAGGCAAGAATACTGGAGTGGGTAGCCATTCCCTTCTCCAGGGGATTAAATATCAATTGAATGAACAAATGAGACATGTATATGTAATTCCCATTTTACGGAGGAAGACTTGCAGGGTCACAGAGTCAATAAGTTGCTGAATCAAAACTCATGTCTTGGAACTTCTGTGGCAGTCCAGAGGTTAAGACTTCACCTTCCAATGCAGGGGGCGTGTTCCATCCCTCACTGGGGAGCTAAGCTCTCACATGTGGGAACAAAAAATGAACACATAAACAACAGAAGCAACACTGTAACAAGTTCAACAAAGACTTTAAAAATGGTCCATGTTAAAAAAAAATGTAAAATCAGCTCAAACAGGGATCTCCATTTTGTCTCTCTGGTTTATCCCCACAATGAGGAAGAGTGAAAGTGTTGTCAGGAATACTCTGGGCCTTGACCTTCCCTTTATAACTTTTTACATGAGATAACTTTCAGCTTAAATCTATGAAATTTGTATCTGAATGATTGCCATCTTTCTTATCTGGGAGTTTCTCAGTCCATGTGATACTAATTTGATTGGAGATATTCCACATGTATGTACAGGGAAGACATTAGGGACTTTCTCTTTCTTTTTGAAATTTGTTTATTTGGTTGTGTCTGGTCTCAGTTGTGGCATGCAGGCTCTTCAATCTTCACTGCATCCTGTGAACGGTTGGTGGTGGCATATGGGATCTAGTCCCCTGACCAGGGCTGGAACCTGGGCCCCTGCAGTGAGAGCTTGGAGTCTTAGCCACTGGATCACCAGGGAAGTCCCTAGGGCTTTTTTTTTTTTTTTTAATTTCTATTGATTCTTCTCGTGATTTATATACTTCCTCAAAGTCCCATGACTTTCACAAAGCTCCTGGTAATAAAGGTTTGCCCCTGGTCCCTCAGTCTTCCTGCGGTTCCCCTTGCCTGAAATAGAAGATCTCCTGTCTGTGACCAGGTGTTTGTACCCTTCACCCTAGAGGAGGATGCCTCTCCCATCTAGGTGGTGCGGCGTCTCCCAGGTTGCATACTGAAATAGTCTTCCTGGTCTTCTAGGATTTCTGTGTAATGTAAAAATTCATGTCAGTCTTGGAAACTGCATTTGAGTGAACCCATTAAAGTTGTCAACTTATTGGAAAAGACTGATGATGGGAAAGATTGGAAGCAGAAGGAGAAGAGGGTGACAGAGGATGAGATGGCTGGTTGGCATCACCGATTCAATGGACACGAACTTGGGCAAACTCGGGAAGACAGTGAGGGACAGAGAGGCCTGGTGTGCTGCAGTCCATGGAGTCACAAAGAGCTGGACACGACTGAATGACTGAACGACAACAACACGTGAAAGTTACCAAGCGAGATACTGAGAACTGAGAGAGCAGACAAGTGAATGAAGCATCTGCCTAATGTTCTGAAGACGCAGATGATTATCCTCCTGGGTTTTTGTCACCACTCTGTTTGAGGAAGCTGAATTGGCTGAGTGTGACTCTCACTACCACCACATTCTGAAACGAAAAACTCCAAGGCCATCAGTGGAAAAACCCAACAGGAAATTGGCCAAATGCTCACCTGTCCACCGGCCAATACCCACTTTCACTGTGGAGGGCAAAGTGTAGTTCCGGTCCTTGCCAAAGACTCACCTAGCTTAGAAGGCTCCTGATGTGATCCATTCTCACATGTCCCTGCTGAGGGTCAGGTACACAAGAATATCTTCTTGTTTTGCAGTTCAGAAGAGGAGCTCGCCTCGCTGCTCAGGGCCCCAGTGTCCTCTGGACTTCTGGGACTAGTGAATTCAAGACATGATTTTGCTGCCTGTTGCGTTCCATTTTGGACACAGTAAGTCATGCTCTCTTTATATCTGGAACAGAAGCCTGATTGTTTTATTTCCGGGCAGTGGGTCTTAGGATCCATCAGCAGCTTGGCTCTTGAAAAATGACCTGTGGGCATTTTCCTCTGCCACTTAACTCAGACGTGGAAGGAGACAAGCCTAGTCCGTATCTCTTCCTGCTGCTGAAAGAGTTCAGAATGTGTGTGTTGTTTTTAGTAGTTATTTATTTGGCTATGCTGAGTCTTTGCTGTGGCATGTGGAATCTTTAGTTCCCTAACCAGGGATTGAACCTGGGCCCCTGTCTTGGGAGTATGGGGTCTTAGCCACTAGACCACCAGGGAAGTTCCATCAGAAGGTATTGAGTTCAAGAAGACTAAGCAGCCTTCTTGGTGCCAAAACCCAGACTCCTGTAGGGAACGGCCCTAAAGGCATGTTTATCCCCCGGATTCTCTCCACCTTCATCTATCTTCCAAATTTCCCAGCCAGTTTGCACCAGGCCCTTGTAGCCAAGACTGTCTCCAAGGAGACCCCCCTCCAGTGATGATGCTAGTGCAAGGGGCTGCCCCTGGTGACGTCAGACCCCCTGGCAGGAGCCCCAGTGGCGCTTCTGACGATACGCCAAGAGCCCTAGGAGCCAGGCCTGAGGTGGGGAGTCCAAATGACCGTTCCTGCCCACGCTGCCCTCTGCTGGGACAACCTACCACTAATTAAAGGCCATCTGTGGAGACCATACAGGCTATACCGCCAGAAACAGCCAGATGCCAGCACATGACTCCAGTCTATGACCTCTCCTATGATATTAATGTGGATTATTTATGGGTGGGCTGAGGTGGTTTCCCTATATGAGCCTCCTTCCTGGTGCATGGTTTAAGAAGTTATTATATATAACTTTATGACGCTACCATTAATTTTGAGTCTTGCCAAGTTCCAGACCTATATGCTCTGTCGTGGGTTTCTGGGCCTGGTTCAACAATAACAGTTTGCAAAAACACTTCAATGTCTCATTTCTCCATGTTTTCCGTGGGTTCTACATGAGTATAGATATGAATATTCTCTTCATGGGGATTCACTGGCCTGTAGTTCTTGCCAACTGTCTGTGAACTACTCTCTCCTTCAATTTAAGAGGGGTGCCAAGTGAGGACCTTTTTAAGACTTGGAAGAGAATTGGATATCATCATTTTTGATGGTGTTCTCCTTGCTCTTCTAAGTTGCAAGTTGTAATACTTTCTATCCAAAGCAACTGCTGGGCCAATTAGTTTACCTCACAAGGGACAGGAAGTTGGGTGGATACAGAATGAAGAATCGTAAAAGGTGAGTTCCTGTCCCAGCTCTGCTGTCTCCATGTCATGGGGTCTTGGGCAGCTGCCCACTCTTCAGGGCCTCAGGCTGTTCTTTCATACATCTCTACTCTATGTGTCTTACACATCATAGTGTTGACAGCTAACTCTGAAACAAACATGGGTAGGTTTAATAGAAACATCTAAATAGATCAACTGATAACCAGCCTTCATGCTGAATGTGCATTTTGTGAAATATAAAATTTATAAAATTTAAAAGCACTACTGGGTTGGCCAAAAAGTTCATCTGGGTTTCTCTGTGATCCTGACATTATTATCTTTTGTCTTACTTACGTTAAAGGAATGTCACAAAGAGAAAGCAAGATACATGAGCAATTCTGATTTGACACGTTTGAAAGGATTCTTTATGTAGACAAGGTCATATTTTTCATCTTTGAGTTTTTCCTCTTGCCTTCTCACCAATAGCTAAGGGATTAAAAACTCCATTTCTACAATACCTCACCCTTACACCTTGTATCTAATTATTTTTAGATTCTTCAATGCCTGTCAACTCATTATAAAGTAATTATCCTCCAAGTTTAAAAAAATCATTAGAAGAAAAAAAAAAAGATTTCAGATTTGGACTGACATTTCTCTGTCAACACTGGTCGTGAGGTCCATTCCGGCCTCTGTCTCCGGTGGCTCCCTGTCTCACTTCTTGCCCACTCCCTTTCCCGCGCTTCCGACACTGGCTCTGCCAGGACGGCATTGCGCTGGCGCCCCACGGCTCTCTGAACGCCGCACGTGGTGTCCCTCGCGCCTGCTCTTGCGCTTCCTGAATTCTCCCTAGTGCTTGAGGAGCACCTTGGTAGCAGAGACTCCTGAATCTTCCCTGGTGCCTTGTTTAAAAGTGTTCAGTAAATATTTATACAGTTGGGTTGGATGATAATCTTACTCATCCCAGGTTGGAGCTTGAGATTGGTTTTGGGTAAAGCAGCTCATCCTGGGACTCCTCTGCAGAAATCCCTTAATGGGCATCTGTTAGAGCAGACGTTGGTGCTTTCTGTGTTTAGCATCCAGTGTGTCTGCTTTCTTGGTAAAAAGAGACATGCAGCCCGATTTTGTTCTGTGTCCTCCCTTCCTCCCTCTAGAAGACATTTGGGTCAGTCAGTCAGGGGGGCTTCCCTGGTGGCTCAGTGGTAAAGAATCTGCCTGCCACCGCCAGAGACCCAGGTTCAATCCCTGCTCCCAGCAGAGCCCCTGAAGAAGAGCATGGCAACGCACTCCAGGATTCATGCCTGGAAAACCCAGTGGACAGAAGAGCCTGATAGGTTACAGTCCACGGGGTCACAGAAAGTTGGACAGGACTTAGCCACTGAGAAATGACAGCAGCAAAGTCTATCAGGATTACAGTTGCCGGATAAAAATATGAGGAACTCAATTAAATTTGAATTTTAGATAAACAACAAATAACTTTTCAGAGTAAGTACATCTCCCATATGGTAGGACCTATCTTAGCTCAGGTAGACCAAGAGGAAAAACTTGTATTTTTTGTCTTGGAGAGAGCCTTTTCTTTCTTGTGTTAGATCTGAGCAAGGGAGCATACAACTACGTGCAGCCGTCCTGTGACCCCGTCTGAGGCTATAGCAGACGCTCGGTGTGGAAAAAGCGTCTTCGCTCAGGAGCTCAGCAGGCCAGGTGGCTGCAGTGTCCTGACATCCCCACGCCAGCCAGCGCTTTTGTTTTTTCTATTATCACAGCCGAGGAAGAGAACATAGAGAATTTCTTACCATTCAAAATCACCCAAGTAGCTTCTTTCTTTTCTCCACACAAGCGACTTCTGCTCAAAGTTTCCTGGACAGAATTAGTCAAATAGCTTTCCTTAATTCAAGGGGACACCAAGGAAATATCACTCTATATATTCCCCAAAATAGAACAGAAGAAGGTATTGATGAATAATACTGATGTCCGCTCTCTGCCAACTTAAAAAACAACAACCTGGAAATAACATATCCCCTTGACTTAAGATCGATGATATGTTGGCTGTTGTTCAATGGCTCAGTCATATCTGACTCGTTGTGACCGCGTGGACTGCAGCATGCCAGGCTTCCCTGTCCTTCACCATCTCCCAGAGGTTGCTCAAACTCATGTCCATTGAGTCAGTGATACATTGAGACAGTCGTGTAAGTTTTACAGGGCTAATACAGGAGACATTTAAAGCCTTCCTTAGTAGTAGCCATTTAAACATTAAAAAATTTTTGAGGTTATTTTTATGTACATTTTTATATATGTTCATAGAATATAAAATCAACATTTGAAAGCAGGATTGATTACCTTAAAATGTGCAGTTACCCCCTTTCCTTGGTCTTAAAGGGGTAGGTTGGGCCAGGTACCACAGCATCTGTTAGGTAAGGCTGGTATTACCATGGTTACCATTTTCAGAGGAGGAGAATAAGACTCAATAGCTTAATTGCCTGTCCAGGGCCCGCAGCAATGAGTGGCAGAGTTAGTACCAAAACACAAGTCTTCTGGCTCCAAGCCAGGTTGCCTTTCAGCTATATTATTATCCCTCAAAATGTGCAGCAGTACCATTTCATCTCAAAAAAATATTTAGAGCCAGCTGAACTTTAGTCAGTTACATTTCACAACTCTTACCTGGGAATCCCCCTTTTTTCTTCCAAAATATAAAATTCAGTTCTCAACTTGCCCAGTCAAGGAATTCTGAACCTCCAGTCCTAACAGCCAGATGGTTTTCTGTCGCCACAAACACAAGCACTTATGTATACTCTGAAAGCAGCATATAGGATGGAAGCAGAATGTTATTGGAATTATTAAATTAATAGAGTAACACAGCATCCAAAGATCTATGCTATTTTTAGGCTAGTCTCTATGCTGTGCTATTTCCAGGAATAACATAGTATCCAGACATCTATGCTATTATTAAATTAATGAAATAAAAGAGCATCCAGACAACTGTGCTATTTTCAGATTTCAGTATAGGAAAAAAAAAAAAAAGATTAACAAAGAGAATATGTGTGAAGGTCAGGGGAGAGATGTGCACAGAGTGGCCCAAACGTCATCCTGAGACAAGAAGTAATGAACTTGAAAGCCAGAGGGCGGGACCCTTTCCAGGCAATGCTCCCTTTGTTTCCAGTTCGCTGCCCTGAGAACTTAGAAGCTAGGCAAGCCTCTGCCTCCAAGGGCCTGCATGCCAGTTACTAGCTGCTTGAGTTCTGGCCATATTGGGATTCAGAGAAAGACACATTGTAACTGCCATCAGCATCAAAACTGATGGAAGAAAGTAGGGCTAGTGCCTAAGGATCTTTCCTCTACCACTGGGGATAAAGATTTAATCACTTTAAGAAACTAAATAGATTCCTTGTCTCTATGGTGGTTGTTACTCAGTCGTGTCTGACTTTTTGTGACCCCATGGACTGCAGCATACCAGGCTTCCCTGTCATTCACTGTCTCCCGGAGTTTGCTCAAAGTCATGTGCATTGAGTCAGTGATCCAGCCATCTCCTCCTCTGCCGTCCCTTTCTTCTCCTGCCCTTTATCTTTCCCAGCATCAGGGTGTTTTCCAGTGAGTCCGCTCTTTGCATTGGGTGGACAAAGTATTATCTTCATGGTAGACCATGTTAACAGTTTCATAGGGATGGTGTGTGATGGAATTAAGTGAGATACTATGTATAAATCTCCTAGTGCTGAGCACTTATGAATGAATAATTTCAGATGCTGTTAGCGCTTAGATTATGGATTAGTTACTTACGTGTGTGTGCTTAGTCACTCAGTGGTGTCTGACTCTATGACCCTGTGGACTGCAGCCTGCCAGGCTCCTCTGTCCTCCAGGCAGGAATATCAGAGTGGATTGCCATGCCCTCTTCCAGGGAATCTTCCTAACCCAGGGATCAAACCCAGGTCTCCTGCACTGCAGGCGGATTATTTACTGTCTGAGCCACCAGGGAAGCCCAAGAATACTGGCGTGGGTAGCCTATCCCTTCTCCAGGGCATCTTCCCAACCCAGGAATTGAACAGGGGTCTCCTGCAATTGCAGGCGGATTCTTTGCCAGCTGAGCTTCCAGGGTGTGTACGTATGTGTACGTTGAACCTAAGAAGACTGGAAGGCATTATAGCACTATCACAGTGCAGGGCTGTCAGCAGAACTGGCTGTGGCTTGGGGATGTTCCAGTGAGTGACTGGAACAAAAATTTTTTTTTTTTAACTTTTTAATTTTTTATTAGGGTTTAGCCTATTAACAATGTTGTGGTAGTTTCAGGTGAACAGTGAAGGGGACTCAGCCATAGATAAACATGTATCCACTCTCTGCTGGCCACTGGGCATGCGTGAGTATTGAACACTTGCTAGTGCAGCTGAGGAATCGGATTTTAATTTAATTAATCTGTAAAGTTAGATAGCCGCTTGTGGATCGGAGCTGCCATCAAGGACTGCAAGATGGAAGACATTTTAGATGTTATCTGATCTAAACCTATTGTTACAGGGGATAATATACATAATTTGGAGAGATATGAAATGACATGCGCAGGGTTTCACAACTGCTAAGGGGGCTGAACCAACATTTTGATAAGACTCCAGTTATCCAAATCAAGGCATCATATTGCCACGTGGCATAACAAAATTAAGACTTAAGACAACGGCAGGTTAACAAAAAATGCAGGGCCAGATCTTCCTAACTCTGAAGTGTTAGTTGCTTAGTCGTGTCTGACTCTTTGCGACCCTATAGACTGTAGCCTTCCAGGCTCCTCTGCCCATGGGATTTACCAGGCAAGAATATAGGAGTGGGTTGCCATTCCCTTCTCCAGGGGATCTTCCTGACCCAGGGATCGAACATGGGTCTCCTGCATTGCAGGCAGGTTCTTTACCATATGAGCCGCCAGGAAAGCCCCCCAGACTCTAAAAGTTATCATTATTATCAGTACCGTGAATCTCTTTACCTTCCAATTTCTGAGCACCTACTCTGCTTGGCAGAGAATAGCAAAGGACTTTTTTTTTTTTTTAACTTTTTAATTTTTTATTAGGGTTTAGCCTATTAACAATGTTGTGGTAGTTTCAGGTGAACAGTGAAGGGGACTCAGCCATAGATAAACATGTATCCACTCTCTGCTGGCCACTGGGCATGCGTGAGTATTGAACACTTGCTAGTGCAGCTGAGGAATCGGATTTTAATTTAATTAATCTGTAAAGTTAGATAGCCGCTTGTGGATCGGAGCTGCCATCAAGGACTGCAAGATGGAAGACATTTTAGATGTTATCTGATCTAAACCTATTGTTACAGGGGATAATATACATAATTTGGAGAGATATGAAATGACATGCGCAGGGTTTCACAACTGCTAAGGGGGCTGAACCAACATTTTGATAAGACTCCAGTTATCCAAATCAAGGCATCATATTGCCACGTGGCATAACAAAATTAAGACTTAAGACAACGGCAGGTTAACAAAAAATGCAGGGCCAGATCTTCCTAACTCTGAAGTGTTAGTTGCTTAGTCATGTCTGACTCTTTGCGACCCTATAGACTGTAGCCTTCCAGGCTCCTCTGCCCATGGGATTTACCAGGCAAGAATATAGGAGTGGGTTGCCATTCCCTTCTCCAGGGGATCTTCCTGACCCAGGGATCGAACATGGGTCTCCTGCATTGCAGGCAGGTTCTTTACCATATGAGCCGCCAGGAAAGCCCCCCAGACTCTAAAAGTTATCATTATTATCAGTACCGTGAATCTCTTTACCTTCCAATTTCTGAGCACCTACTCTTTGCTTGGCAGAGAATAGCAAAGGACTTTTTTTTTTTTTTAACTTTTTAATTTTTTATTAGGGTTTAGCCTATTAACAATGTTGTGGTAGTTTCAGGTGAACAGTGAAGGGGACTCAGCCATAGATAAACATGTATCCACTCTCTGCCAACACCCCTCTCAACCAGGCTGATACATAACACTGAGTTCCACGTGCTGTACAGTAAGTCCTTGTTGATTATCCATTTTAAATACAGCAGTGTGTACGTGTCCATCCCTAACTATCTCTTCCTTTCCCCATCCAAGCCCCCTGGCAACCGTAAGTTTGTTCTTTAAGTATGAGTGTCTTTGTGTTTTCTTCAGTTCAATTCAGTCAGTTAGTCATGTCCAACTCTTTGTGACCCTGTCTATCACCCATTCCCGGAGCTTGCTCAAATTCATGTCCATGGAGTCAGTGATGATGTCTGTTACTTCTGTTTTGTAGGTAAGTTCATTTTTATCATTTCTTTTTAGATTTCACATATAAGGGGTGCAAAAGACTGTTCTTTTGACCGCTATGCTAAAATGCCTCCCTGCCCGAGTAAAACTTCTACAGAAAATGCCTGTATGTTTTAAAAAATATTTATTTATGAATTTATCTGGCTGCATCGGGTCTTAGCTGTGGCATCATGTGGGAGGCATGTGGCATCTTAGTTCCTTAGTCAGGGATGGAGCCTGCATCCCTTGGATTGCATGGTGGATTCTTAACCACTGGACCACCAGGGAAGTCCCGTAACCCCTGTATCTCTGCAGGGTTCATACTACGTGCTCTGGAGCATGCGCATCTTACAACGTGCTCTGGAGCATGCGCATCTTACAAGGCTTCCGATGTGCCAGTCATCTCACGGCTCTGCTGATGGATTGACGGACACCATGCCAGCGGTCTAAGTAGACTAGAGGACTGTTCTGTGGAATGTCTAGGTGGTCGAGATCTCTGCAGACAATATTTTTGCAAAGGCTGAAGGACTTTCCAGGTGGTGCTAGTGGTAAAGAACCCGCCTGCCAGTGCAGAAGATGCAGGTTCCCTTCCCGGGTCGGGAAGATCCCCTGGAGGAGGGCACGGCGACCTACTCTAGTATTCTTGCCTGGAGAATCCCCTGGGCAGAGGAATCTGTGGGCTACAGTCCAGGGGGGTTGCAAAGAGTCGGACAGGACTGAAGTGACTTTGAATGCATGTACCGCTATAAGTTTGGAGACAAACTTACCAACTAAACTGCAACATCTAGTTAAGCATCTAAAGCTTAACTATTAAAAAATATAAATCCAAGGGACTTGCCCGGTAGTCCAGTTGTTAAGAGTCCACGCTTCCATTGCCTGCACAGGGAACTAAGATTCTGCATGCCACATGGCAGCCAAATATATATATATATAAATATAAATCCATCCTTAGCTCACAGGCCACTCAGAGAAGACCAGAGTGATCTACAGTTTGCTGATCTCTGATTTAACCCTTTAAATTTTTAAGGGTGGTATTAACGTCTGCCATCTTTTCAAGATGAAATACTGATATTGACTTACTGTCTCATCCAGGAGAGGGGATAGTTTCAGAGCTCTCACTTAACCTCTGCTTTGATAGCTCTCACCCGACTGGACAAGGACCCATCACGTACCTTCAGTTGCTTGTGTCTGACTCATTGTGACCCCATGGACGGCAACACACCAGGCTTTCCTGTCTTTCACTCTCTCCCAGAGTTTGCTCAAACTCATGTCCATTGAGTCAGTAATACCATCCAACCATCTCATCCTCTGTCCCCACCTCCTGCTTCTGTCCTCAATCTTTCCTAGTTACAGGGTCTTTTCCCTTGAGTCAGCTGTTCACATCAGGTGGACCCATTGTGGAACTGGGCCAAATGGGTGTGTCTATTCCATTGATACGTGCAGGGACAAGGGAAAGGACCACTCAGGGATGCTGAGGAAGGTCTGGGCGGCACATCATAGCATTCACCTCCCAGGATTGGGAGACTTTACCATATTTCACTTTTTAATAAAGCTATGTACATAGAGCTTTGTTCAATCCATAATTTGAGCTTTGACAAGCACCATCAGAAGCAAACACTGCCTGAAAGAAAAGAAGCATTTTCAGCAAAAAAAAAAAAAAAAAAAAAAAAAGGCCAGTTGACAGAACTAGGGTAGGATGCAGAAACTCTTTTGTCTATCAGACAAAGAAGGGGCGGCATGAAGAGGAGGTGGGACTGAGAGGCGAGGGGATCTAGCCTAGCAAACCACTGGAAAGAAATCTTTTTTACAGCAGCCCCAGGAATCTTATTGAGACCTCATAAAATAACGAAAACCAGGAAAACAACGCTCTATGCTAAGTGTCTCTTTCGCTGTTTTACAGACTGGGGTAAGATTTTATGAGCTATTTGGTTTTCCCTTTGGACGCCTCTTTAGAAGTTCCTGGTTCTTCAGCCAGTTAGTTTAACTTTGGGCTAGAGAGAGAGAGGACTGCAAAATGGGATAGTAACCATTCAGGCTTTCTGACGGCAGTCCCTAGATGTCGACCCCAGCAGGCGCTTAGCTAACTCATAGATGAGTTTGCCAACAGGATATCTACACCTGGGTCCCTTGGTTAGAAAGATCAAGTCTGTTGCCTGTGGGAGTGTGACACTGGGGAGGGGGGTTCCTTCAAGGTCTTCAGTGAGCTCTGGCAAGGGACAAGACGTCAGATAACAGTTATGCGTTTCCTGGGTGCTGAGCCAGCCACAAAAATATGGAGTTTTAAGTTCTAACAACTTAAAATATCCTCTCCTTTCAAGATGATTTGACCATCAAAATGGAAAGGAAATGGAAGCCAACCTCCATTCCCTGTCTGCATAGGAAAAAAAAAGAAAAAAACAACAACCTCTTCTTGGGTAGTTCTTTGGTCAAACTCTAGGGCTGACAGTGATCCACGGAACACTGGTCATTAGTTTAAAAAAACAAGAACTCATCCTGATCTTCAGTGTGCTTCTCCAGTTATTTAAGGGATTTCAGAGCCCCTGAGGGGACTTCCCTGGTGGTCCAGTGGTTAAGAATCTGCCTGCTAATTCAGGGGACTTGGGTTCCATCCCTGGTCCGGGAAGATCCCACATGCAGCAGGGCAGTTACGCCCATGTGACACAACCCCTGAGCCCAAGCACCTAGAGCCCGTGCTTCTCAGCAGGAGAAGCCACCGCAGTGAGGAGCCCGCACAGCGCGACCGGGGAGGAGCCCCAGCTGGAGAAAGCCCTCACGCAGCGTGGGAGACGTGGCTCAGCCAGACATACCCAGAGATGAAATGCAGCAGCCGTTTAAACCAAGCTCACGCGTCAGCCATCTCTTAGATGGTGATTTTCCAATGGAAAGCATCAAGCTAGGAGATGTATCAGCACTCCGAGTTGCAGATGGATCCTCGACCCATTTGGACCCTCTTGTTAAGTTAATTCCATTCTTAGGTAGATTTTCTGCTTCAGGTGGTAAATAAAAGCATCTATTTAATGTTCACCCCTTGTTCACTGAGATACCACATGATCTCCTAGGTTGAAGAGACATGAACTGCATAAAAACCGAACCCAATCCTCCTCTCACTCAGAGGCTCTGAGTTGATTTCTGTGTCCAGGAAGGCAATATTTTGTTGACCTTGGCCAAATAGAGCTTGGCGGTTGCGAGAATAGTAGGACGTTTTCAATATTGTCCAAAAGGCTCCTGTGTAACCTGATGAAAGGGCCTATGAGCAGACTCTGTTCCCATCACTAAACTTTTCTAAGCCTCCCTTTTCTACATGACTTCTTAAGTTGGAACAATACTTTTTCATGGTCAACATCCTAAGACTTTTCTGTGTGTGAGAAGTACTTTTGATGATACTAAGTGAAAGAGTTAGTTGCTCAGTTTTGTCTGACTCTTTGCAACCCTCATGAACTGTAGCCTGCCAGGTTCCATTGTCCACAGAATTCTCCAGGCAGGAATTCTGGAATAGCCATTCCCCTTGCCAGGGGATCTTCTGCACCTGCGATCAAACCAGGGACTCCTGCATTGCAGGCAGATTCTTCACCATCTGAGCCAGGGAAGTGGCATGTTAACATAGGATCTAGTTTTTATTATTATAATCATTTAATTCAGTACTGGCTTTCAAGTTGCAAAACATCAGTTTATATTCCATATATATGTATTCATATGTGAAATTTGTTTTTTTGAGTTACTTCATTCTAACAGACTCTGATGCTGGGAGGGATTGGGGGCAGGAGGAAAAGGGGGCGATGGAGGATGAGATGGCTGGATGGTATCACCGGCTCAATGGATGTGAGTCTGACTGAACTCCAGGAGATGGTGATGGACAGGGAGGCCTGGCGTGCTGCGATTCATGGGGTCACAAAGAGTCGGACACGACTGAGCGACTGAACTGAGCTGAACTGAACAGGCTCTAAGTTCATCCACCTCACTAGAACTGACTGAAGCGCATCCCTTCTTATAGCTGAATGATATTCCGTTGTGTTTCTGTGCCACACGCTCTTTACCCATTCTTCCGTCGATGGGCCTCTAGGTTGCTTTCCTGTTCAGCTGTGGTGAATAGTGCCTCAGGGCAGGAATAGAGACGCATACACAGAGAACAGACTTTGGACACAGCAGGGGAAGGAGAGGCTGGGAAGAATTGGGAAAGTAGTGTTACACACGTACACGGCTGTGTGTAAAGTAGATAACCCGTGTGAGGCCACTGCGCCTGCAGGCACAGGCAGCTCAGCCCAGCGCCCTTTGGTGACCTAGAGGGGTGGGGGGCTGGGCAGAGGTTTGGGGAGGGGTGTGTAGGACTGATTCGTGTTGTTGGATGGCAGAAATCAACACAATATTGAAAAGTGATTATCCTCCAATTAAAAGTGTCATATGGGGAGGGAGGGAGAGAAAATGAATGAATGAGGAAGGGGAGGAGAGAGAGATGACTTTAACAAAAAGTCAACAAAATGTTTAATGAGGCTCAATGTGATTTTATTACACTTCTTGATGGCTTTATGCTCATAAGGCATGACACCCACTGTCTGCTCGATTGTGTATATTGCTGTGCTCAGCTCTCTACAGGACCACGAGTTACTTGCTCAGGACTGTAATCTATAAGGAGATGATATCTATATAACTTTCCCTGTATAAGATCATTCACAAACCGATTTTGGAAGAACATCAATAAATGCTTTTGAGCTTTGTTTAAAGTGGAATCAGTTGTATATGTGATTTTAGTTCAAACCTTGGAGGGAGAAAGTGCTATTCTAAATAGCCCAGGTTTATTAAATTAGAAACACAAAGACATCACTTGCAATAGGATAATAAAGTTGGAGAGGAACTTTAATATTATTTAATTTTTTTGAGAAGTAAAGCATCTGAGGGCTGTTAAAATTAATTAACTGTTTAGTAGCAAAATAGACAGGGGCTCTGCCTGCCTTGCTCACTGCTGTGTTCCTCCCTCCAGGAGCACTGGTTCTCAGCCAGGGGGCATTTTGTCCCCCCATAAATGCCCCAGGGGACATTTAACAAGGTCTGGAGACATTTTTGGTTGTTAGAAGTGGGAATGGGGGATGAAAGTGTTACTGGCATCTAGAGGCCAGGAATAATGCTAACCATGATACCCTGCCCAGGACTGCCCCTGAGGCAAAAAGGGTGACTTGGCCCGAAGGTCAAGGGTTCAGAGGTTAAGAAGCCCTGCCCTAGAGAGAAACAAATTCAGTGGGCAGATTACTGCATTCCCAAGGTCTAAGAAGCAGGTACTAGCTGGCATATGCAAACTCAACAGGAATGGTGTCAGTACCCAGGGGTGAAAATTGGTTCTTTTCAGGGCCAGGGAAAAGATTAAAAAAAAAGGAAGGAAAAGGGAAGGAAGAATGAGAAAGAGAGAGATACAGAAAGAAAATTCATTCTTTTGAGTATATTTGGCTGGCCAAAAAGTTTGTTTAAGAAAGGAAGGAAGGAAGAAAAGAAAGAAAAAAATTCTTTTAAATATACTGGACTGTCCATAATGTTTGTTTGAGAAAGAAAGAAACTCATTCTTTTATGTATATCAGGCTGGCCAAAAAGTTTGTTCAGGAAAGAAGGAAGAAAAGCCAGACAGAAAGAAAGACAGAAAGCATAAGCATATTTTAAAAAATATATTGGGCTGACCAAAAATTTCATTTGAGAAAGGTAGGAAAGAAGGAAGAAAGAAAGAAAGAAAGAAAAACCTCATTCTTCTTTTAAATATAGTGGGTTGGCCAAAAAGTTTGGATTTTTTTCCATTAGATCTTATGGAAAACCCAAAGGAAATTTTTGGCCAACCCAATAATAAAGCACAGATACACATACAATATATAAATGGATATACAGTATATCTGTGACACTAAAAATTTCATGGAGAAGAGGGGCAATTAGGAAAAGTCAAAAGACGTTTTCTTGGAAAAAAGTGATACTGAAAAGAAAAAAGGCTGGGAGACACTGCTGTAGCATGGCGCCACTTTGTCTTCCCCCCAGCCTCTGCAGGGCCCCTGGCATCGGGAACAAGTGCCCTGCCTCTTCCGCTACTGTTGCCGACTGTACGTTGAAACCAGGATGCAGCTCTTGAGTGTTTCTCTGCCCGTTCGTTCCCTTTCATTCTGGGAAGCAGAGACGTGGCGGCAGGTCCCTCAGCAGTGGCCTAGCCTTTTGTTTTCTGTGAATTAAAGACAAAAAGATACAGGACTTTGACGAGGGGGCCAGGAAGGGTGAGAAAGAGCTTGAAGGAACAGTGTGGTGTGAAAAGTGAAAGTGTTAATCGCTCAGTCGGGCCCGAACTCGTGTATGTTGGCCATCTGCCAAATCAGGGACCGTTAGGACCGGGGAAGGTTGCCCCGAGTTTCCAGCAGCTCGAGTGTTGTTTCCTGAGACACTGGTGCCGGCCAAAGTTGGATGGTCAGTGAGTACATCGACCTCATGAAGTGAATCACGAGAATGTTTTTATTGTTTGGTTTTTCTCAACCCATCTGTGAGCTCCTGGGTTGTTGCTATTCAGTCACTGAGTCATGTCTGGCTCTTTGTGACCCCGTGGACTGCAGCACACCAGGCTTCCCTGTCCTTCACTATCTCCCGGAGTTTGTGCAAACTCGTGTCCATTGAGTCGGTGATGCTGTCTAACCGTCTCATCCTCTGTGCCCGCTTCTTCTTTGGCCTTCAATATTTTCCAGCATCAGACTCTTTTCCAATGATTTCACATCAGTGACCAAAGTACTGAAGCTTCGGCTTCAGCTTCAACATCAGTCCTTCCAGAGAATATTCAGGACTGATTTCCTCTAGGATTGACTGGTTTGGTCTCCTTGCTGTCTAAAGGACTCTCAAGAGTCTACAGCACCACAGTTAGAAAGCATCAGTTCTTCAGTTCTCAGTCTTCTTTATGGTCCAACTCTCTCATCTGTACCTGACTATTGGAAAAGCCATAGCTTTGACTATCCGGACCTTTGTCAGCAAAGTGATGTCTCTGCTTTTTAATATGCTGCCTAGGTTTGTCATAGCTTTCCCTCCAAGGAGTGAGAGTCTTTAAATATCATGGCTGCAGTCACCCTCCACATGAAGTGATGGGACAAGATGACTCTTTTAATTTATGAAAAAGCTGTAGCTTATGAAAAACTGTCATAGCTAAATATTCTCCCAGCAGGTTAAGTCTGAGTTACCTTTTTTCGGGTTTTCACGCATCTTTTCATGGCCAATAGTGTGATCCTACTGGAAGATGCTACTTGGATGTTTTAATTTTCAGTTGAGATTTAGTAAGTATGTTTTGATTGCTTTGGGATTTGTGCGTGACCCCAACCCATCTTTTGTTTGAATTTATTAACATCACTTGTGGCTTCCAGAAGCAAGTTTGGGGCTTCAGATAAGCAAGCTGAGTTTCTACAGCTTGCTTAGTTTGAGTAGTTTGAGGGACATCTCAAATCTAAGCACATAGTCCAACATCCATGAGATGTGAGAGATTTATCTCTTGGCCTGACTGGAGGTGGGCTTCCCTGGTAGCTCGGTGGTAAAGAATTTGCCTGACAGTGCAGGAGAGGTGGGTTCGATCCCTGGGTTGGGAAGATACCCTGGAGAAAGAAATGGCACCCTACTCCAGTATTCTTGCCTGGAAAATCCCACGGATGGAGGAGCCTGGTGGGCTATAGTCCATGAGGTCACAAAGAATCTGACACAACTTAGTAACTGAACAACAACAAGTAACGTGTCCCACCCCAGAGAAGTTTCTGGAGGTGTATGTAGAGAACGTTCAGCAAGGAGTTTAAGGGTGGGGAGTGAATGTTGAAGCGGTATTTTGGTATCCTTTTCCCCATATTCCCTCTCCCAACATGGAACTCATGTTGACTTTATCCATAACACTGCCTATTAAGCCACAAACCTCGAGAAACAGGGCAGTAAAAAATAATGAAACGCAATATTCAGGATACATGGAAAAGCAATGATTTACTTTAATCCCGGGGACCAGCAATAATACACCTGCCTTGGAACAGAGGATGGCATAATGTTGGCATAACATTGGGGTTTAATCATTTTTGACCACATTTTATGGACCCTTTCCTGTAATTAATGCTAAATAAAGTCAACATCTTCTCCACCTGCTGCTGTGTTCATGGCTTTCATGGAGTGTGTCCACTCTCCTCCGTTAGCCAGGCTGTCACGGTTCTCGTTTAACTCGTGCTACTTAGTTTTTTTTCCTTTGGTAATCTCCAGGACTATCACACGAACCGTTTGCAGTGTGTAGGGCTTTCCATTCTTTTGTTAAGAAGAGCTGCGATAGTTGAAGTCAGTGCCACCCATCCCATAGCTGTGATCATTAAGGCCATTTTTGCAGAGCTAAAGCCTGAGTACATGGTCTCCCTCAAAGCTTTGGAATATGTTTTCTGTCATCTTTATTTTTAATTAAAATATTTAGCTAACAAGGACCTACTGTAGAGCACAGGGAACTCTACTCACTACTCTGTAACAACCTCAATGGGAAAAGAATTTGAAAAAGAATAGATACATGTTTATGAGCCATTGAATCACTCTGCTGTATGCCTGAAACTAACACAACCTTGTTAATCACTTACACTCCAATATCAAATAAAAAATTGTAAATTAATTGATCAACATGAATGGCTACTCCTACACACACACACACACAGTACTATTCTTTTATTCTCTGTGTATCTTTCTGAGGTAGAGTCTTGAAGCACTTAGAGTTTTCCTAGAGAGTTAAGTATTGTCCATTTTCATGTAAATGTTAGCTGTTTCTGTCACGTTGGTGTTGATGTCTTGCTTCAAGGATTATTGGGTCACTGCTTAGAGACCCTGGTCCAGGATCTCACCATGAAATAAACACCAGGCAGCTTATAGAATGTAAGCTTGCAGTTTTGGAAAGAGAAGATCATCACTGTAGTCTTTATCTGTTATGAGCCATATCGAGAAGAAAAGCAGTGCAAGAGCAACATGGATATTCATTTTGCAAGATCAAGGTTAACCCACAGAGACCCCACCGTATTCCTGAGTTTAGAGATGTGCGTGTGCGCATGTGTGTTTGCTTTGGGGGGAGAGTGGTGAAGCTATAAAAACCATTAGCAATTCCTAGTTGATTCTAATCAATCTCAACATTTTTCAAAATCTCGCCTAGATTCTTGCACTGTGTTAGACCGCATCGAGGCGATTAATTCACACAGGGGGCTGTTTATGTAATTGTAGTAATGTTATAGAAAGCCAACATGTTCTAATCTCCTATTTTTCAGTTTTAAAATCCCAATTGGTGAATGGTAAGCAAGGCTGCTAGTTTTATAGCTTCGTGAATTAGTTCAGCTGAAAAATATTCTGCCCGTTTGCATTTGAGAGACAGCAGGTCGGGGGCCTGGGGGTACGGGGAGGGCAGGGCTGGTTTGCCTGCACTAATCGGTTTTTGGCCTCTAGCAATTCTCTGTGGCTGAAGAAAGGGAAGAGATAATTGTTCCCCTTAATCATGGCATCAATGACTGCATTTAGAAGCCTCTCCTTCAAGGCTGACCAGATTTCCCAGAGAATATTCTCAACCCTTCGCTGATCTGATTTTGAAGCAAATGAATGTTCTGAGAATATCCGCTGGCAGGGTTCTGTTCGCCTGGGACTCTCAGAGACCAGGAAGCTCCAGTGGCTTCAGATGGTGACCTTTCTCGTATCTGTCACCAGGCTGTCAATGAGGGTGGATTTCTGCATCTTCGCAACGGGGTCTCCCGGCAGGAATGACTGAGGGGTAGCAACCCAAGGCCACTTTCGTTATTCCTCCTCTCCCTGACTCGGCTTCCCGCCCTTTTGGGCTATGTCACTGACATCTGTAATTGCGGATTTGTGACTTAAGGAATGGATGTGTGAGAAGAAGCACAGAGGAGAGAGAGAAGAGACACAGGTCATGTGGTTGCCATCTTCCTGAAAGGAATTTGCGGTGTTTGTGGGCACCTGGCAATACTTGCCAAGGAAACGCTTAGCTCTAACTTTTTTTTCTCTTTGAGTTATCAGTACTGGAAGGTCTATGTCTTTGGGTTTAGTGGAAATTGAGCTGAATTTTCATGCCACCATAGTTCAGGAACTCAATTTTGCCAACAGATCCTGAAAAATACACTAGCCTACCCACAGTTCCTATTTCCTGAGATATTTCCCCAATCCTTTGAGATATACCTCTTCCAGCAAGTCTTCCTGACCACCCCTCCTCAGCAGGTGATTCCCTCTCCTGGATATTGTGGGGGGTTTACTGATGGGCCTCTAAATTTAACTCACCCTGTTTATTTTTGCAAGAATGTTAATTTTCCTGATGATAAACATGTATTTGCATGTTAGTTTCCAGAGAAAGAGGAGCGCTTAAGAAAGTCTAAGAAAACAAAACAAAAACTGCAAACTACTTCCCTTTGGTTTACAGCCTGGGGTTGGAATGAGAAGGGGTGTCCTTATCTAGTCAAACTGCTTGGATTGAAAGCTGACTCTGACTAGGACTTCCTAGTTGGGTGCACATGGTCAGGTGTACGGTCGGATCTGACTCTTCTCGACCCCATGGAGTATAGCCCACCAAGCTCCTCTGTCCATGGGATTTCCCAGGCAAGAGTACTGAAATGGGTTGCTATGCCCTCCTCCAAGGGATCTTCCTGACCCAGGGATCGAACCCAGGTCTCTTGAGTCCCCTGCGTTGGTTGGCGGGTTCTTCACCGTTGCGCCGCCTGCGGAGTTCCACACGAGGTTAAACGAGTTTGCTCTGCTGTGCTGCGCTCGGTCGCCTCAGTCGTGGCCGACCCTTTGCAGCCCCGTGGGCTGTGGCCCACCAGGCTCCTCTGCCCATCGGATTCTCCAGGCAAGGACACTGGAGTGGGTTGATGTACCCTTCTCCAGGGGATCTTCCTGACCCAGGGACTGATCTCGTGTCTTCTGCAGCGCCTGCGTTGCAGGCAGATTCTTTACCGCTGAGCCACCAAGGAAGCCGAAATGAGTTAATCTGTATGTAAAAGCTTTAGGACGTTGCCTGCTTGCTGGTCACACAGCAAGCCCTATATAAGCCTTAACTGCTATTTTAATGATCTTGATAATATGATAATATCTATCTCTCCTTGTCTAGCCCTTCCTCTTTACATTGGCTGCCAGAATATTTAATGATGTGGCTATAGCAATTTACTGAATGAATCTAGCTTATCCTTACCTTAATGTTGCGTCTGTATTTGTCATTTTGTTCACTTTGTTTTTCTAATTTATTTTAATGCATTTTAAATTTTTTGATATCATATGCAGTTTTCTAAACTGACATAAGCCCTTTTTGAAACAAAATGGGGACCATTCATAGCTCATCAAGCTTTCTATTTTCAGAGGTCTTTGCATGGGCATGGCTTTCCTCTCCCACCACATGGTAGCAGCACAAAGGCAGAAATTATATTTTAACTTACTTATTTTCCCCACTACTCTTTGAATTTCTTTCTTGTATGTGATAAGATTGAGTAATTTGTGTGCTAGATGTTACTAAGCTCTTGTCTTTTTTATGAGTTTCTCTTATTGATGTATATAAGTTGCCTGCGGTTTTTTTTTGCATTTGATTCATCTCATTTTCTTTAAGTTGATGCAAAGAAGTATCAAAGTATCATGATGGCCTTTAGGCTTGATCCAGTGTGTTCCTTTAAGACAGAGTTTTTCTCATAATGTCTATGATAACATACCCCACAAACAAGCCAGACAGAGTATGAATCCTGTACTCCAATGGAAAACAGCTTCCAATTGATTTCATTCAACCACTGCTTTTACTAAACAGTGCTGGAGTGTTAGGTGCTGTTTGAGGTTGACGATAAAATCAAACTCGGTGCTGTTTATTTCAAGTCCACTCTGCTTGCCAGGGGTACACTGGTTTGAAAATGCTCCTTTACTTTGTTTCAGGTCCTGTAGTAGCATCTCTATCATGTTCCCTGGGATTGCAGTAAGTCTCCTACATACGAACAAGTTCTGTTCTGCGAGTGTGTTCGTAAGTCCAGTTTTTTCCTAAGTCCAACACAGTTAGCCTAGGTACCCAACTAATGGGCTTCTCAGGTGGCACTGGTGGTTAAGAAACTGCCTGCCAGTGCCGGAGACACAAGAGACTCGGGTTTGATCCCTGGGTAGAAAAGAGCCCCCTGGGGAAGGGCATGGCAACCCACTCCAGTATTCTTACCTGGAGAATCCCATGGACAGAGAGCCTGGAGGGCTACACTCCAGAGGGTGGCAAAGAGTTGGACACAACTGAAATGACCTTAGCACACTCACTGATAAAAGAGCACCCTAAAAACTTGGCTTTCTGAATTCAACTTGGGTTTTCTTTTCTATTTTTCCCAATAGCCTATGGAAGTAAACATAAGCTTTGGTGACCGTGCAGTCACCCTCCAGCCTCCCTTTCAGACATGAGATGAAGAGAGGCAAGGTGGGGATGGGAGAGCCCCGAACCCCCATCTAATCACCCAGCTCCTAGGGTCTCCTTATGACCCTGGTTCAAATTGCCTTAATTTTCCACAGGGAAGCTGACAGGCAAATGCCTCTTTTGGAAAGGGGTTTTTCACAGTGGACTTTGCTCAAACTTGGCAAATAATTAACTTTTCATCCTCTCATAAAATTGAGACTGTGGCTGGTTCAAAGCCCAGGACCCCAGGCCTTAATTGAATTAACTCGGTTTTCCACCCCTGTGAAGGACCCTTCCAAACCATAACGTTTGGCGAGGGCTGCCCTTCCTGGCCAGAACATAAGCGTCCATTGAGAGGAAGATCGCAGACTCAGGGCTGTGGCACGCAAATTGGACCTGAGTGGAAAATGGGACGCTCTCCGCAGGGGACAAAACACTTTCTGTGTCCTGCGCTTTCAAGTTCATCCCGAATGTGTCTCCGCTCCGCGCCGGCCCGGAGCATAGACGCGGCCAGTCCCCGGCTCCAGGCCGGCGCACCTGGCCCTCTCGCCCGCGTCTGCGCCTCTGGGACCTCCTTCGCCTGGAATGAGAGCTCTTGCCTCTCCTCTCTGCTCGACCGCCTGCCTGTTACCTCCTTTTATTGTTTAAAATCTCTGTCTGTTGCCTTGTATTTTGCTGGGCGCAGGTGTTCTCTGGTCGCAGTTACTCTCTTGCTGTGGCTCACGGGCGCAGTTGCCCTGAGGCGAGTGAAATCTTCCCCAGCAAGGATTGAACTCGCAGCCCCTTCTCTGGCAGGCAGATTCTTAGCCCCTGGACCACAGGTGAGACCCCTGGCCATTGTCTCTTGGCAGACCTCAGCGGCCCTCCGTAGCTCCTGCACCTGGGTTTACGGGCTTCATTCACATCCCTCTACACACGCACTTGTGTGCCTCGAATTCTGAAATCTGTGGATTCCGCCACCTTCAGGTAAAATGTTGTTATGCAAGTTGGAAGTCCAAATGGTTCTTGATGGAAGTCATTCTTCAAAGCAGAATAAGTTGAAATGAGACAGTCTTCTCTCTGATTGTGCGTCCAACAGCTGTGCGTACAGAGGAGCTGAACTACAACAGTACATAACACACAGGGCCTGCGATTAAATGGCCAGTCCCTGCGGGCAGAGAGCTATCTCCTAGTCTAAGTTTTTCTGCACTTGATAAAATATCCTCAGAGAAATGTTAATATGTTTCGCTGTGACTATGCATTTTTTCTTTTTCCTTATATTTCTTCTGATTTTTGCTTTATGTACCTTTTTCTTTGTTGCTAAGGATCTAATGGCTTATGATGTCTGTCTTCTTTGTGAATTGTACCTTTTATCATTGAAAATATTCATCTTCGTTTCATTTAAAATAGATAAATAAATTTAAAAAAAAGAAAGGCTTGCAATCAACTGTAAGTCCCTTGAGGGCAGAGAACTGTCTCTTCTTTATTAAGATCCCTGCTGGCCTGTGCACGTCGCTGTGTGTGACTCAGTCAGTCAGTAAATACTTGGCTGATAACAAGCGGAGGATAGGATGTCTCCCATGCCTGAAGCCTGGCACAACTGAGATTTAAAAACATGGCTTTAAGTAAGTTTAAATTCTTGAAAGCTGAATTCTAGAGCAGTTGGAAGTGTTTTTCTTTTCTTTCAAAATCTTTCTGGTCTTGTATTGAGAGGCTTTTGCATTTGAGGTAATCTCTTAAAGACCACTAAAATCTACCCAACCACAGAATGTTCAGGCATGCTGAACCTTGGAATTAGTGATCCGCCGAAGGAAATGTAGAATTAAATCCTCATATTGAAGTTGACACTTGGGCTTCATCTCTGGGACTGTGCAGGGAAATGTCTCTCTGTGGGATAAGAAACATCATTTGTGAATCAAAGTCAGTGGAGGAAAACCCCGGGCTTTATTTTATTTGGATTGCATTTCTGAAAGTTTTATTTGTACCGGCTTACTTGGTCTCCCTCTGTAAACCCCATTTTGAAAGACACTGCTTGGATGGATGAAGGCTCTGAGGCGATTCTGCAGTTTGCACACGTGTGACCGGGAGGCTGTGCGTGTGGATTTATAAGAGAGCGATGAAGTTCATGGGCTTCTCTGGTGACTCAGTGGTAAAGAACCCACATGCCAATGCAGGAGACTCAGGTTCCATCCCTGGGTGGGGAAGATCCCCTGGAGAAGAACATGGCAACCCACTCCAGTGTTCTTGCCGGAAAAATCCCCTGGCCAGTGGAGCCTGGTGGGCTACAGTCCACGGGTCACAGAGAGTCGGACATGACCGAGTGACTAACGATGAAGTACTCCTGTGGAGTACCTTCCTGGAGTGTGATGGGAAGGGAAACATCCATGGAGTCAACGTGGCCTTCCTGCCGTCAGGTCTCTTTTCCTCGCTCTGTCCTGGAACCTTCTCTTCAGCTAATGCTCCCCTTTGTTTCTGTGTAAGTCCCTCCCAGTTATTCCAAGTCAAATGTCCTAGACTCTCAGCTCTGGTTCTTAAAAACTGCATTTTGCCAGACTTCATTCCCGAACACCCCCCTACCCCCGCCACCATTTTCTTCAACAATTTGGTCTATCAGTTTTAAGGAAAAGTACAGGAAACTATTAACAGTAAGAGCATGTTGAAGGTGGCACCATTTACAGAGGGAGGAAAAGCCCTTTCTAAGAGATGGTGTCTCTGCATAAATATCAGACAGCTGGCTGTGGGTGGCTGACAAACCAAGTCAGGAAATGTCTATGGTTTTTAATTAAGGGGAAAAAAATGGAGTTGAGAATAGCTAGTTCTTCAGGATTCCATTCTTCCTGCTTCTACTTCAAACAAGGAAGTGGTGAGAAATATGTCTACCTGTGATTGGCCATATCCGAAAGCAAAGAGGAAAGTCACCTCTCTTCTATTTATCCGGAGCCCGGCTGCCATCTGTGCATAAGTAAGAGGACGTGAGACTGATGTATGGAGCAGGTGAGGATGCAGAGAGTATCGAAGGTGCTCGTAGGGGGCGATGGGGAGCTGGAAGGGAATGCTGACGGTGCTGCTGCTGCTGAGGACAATGACAATAACGTTGATGACGAGGATGACAGTAACAACTGTCCTCCCTTGAGTCCTTGTTACCTGCCAAGCTCCTTCACGTGCTTTAACTCATGAAATCCAGCAGCAACCCAACCCAGGAGGTTCCAGTCTTAACCCACTTTTACAAATGAAAAGTTAGTGTGTCTAAGTGACAGAGTCTGCATCCACACTTGAAGTCTACTGACTGGAGAGCTTACATTCTTAGCTAGGGCGAGACTGAGGGAGCCCACTGCATTTCTTTTTCTCACTTTTCACCTCAAGTCCTCTCCTTTATTTTAGCAAGACATGCCCATCTGACCCTGATTCTTTTCTTCAGGAATAATTTTGTTTAGAGCTGGGTCTTCCCTAGTGGTTCAGTGGTTAAGACTCTGCACTTCCAATGCAGAGGGTGCAGGTTTGATCCCTGGTCAGGGAACTAAGATCCCACATGTCATGCATCCAGTCAATCAGTCATCAGTCAGTTTCATATAAATTAGGAAGTGTTTGGAGCGTGTGGTGGCTCTGGCAGTTCCTCCCGCAAACAAGAGTATGAAGGCAGCTGCGTGCCCCCAGCCTGGCCCGAGGCAGAGACGGGCTCGGTGGTGGGTCCCTTCCTGCTTCACGGTATGTGAACATCTCCTTTGAACTCTCATCCTCTGCAACCCGGATCCTGCCAGAGAAAACCTTCCCTCCATTCTGGTCAGCTACTATCCCGTCAGTCTGAGATGAGCATCATTGAAGCTGATGGATAGTCAGCTATCAGGCCACTTGGGGACAAACATCCAGTCTCTGCTGGCTTTCTGTCAGTGCGCTGCTGCATTCCGAGTGGCGGGGTGTGCAGTCGCGGAGCTCACATGTTCTCAGTTTGTGTGCAGATCCAGAAGCTGGAAGCGATCATAGCTTGACTTCCCTGGCGGCTCAGTGGTAGAGGGTCCGCCTGCCACTGCAGGAGACCCAGGCTTGAGCCCTGGGTCTGGAAGATCTGCTGGAGAAGGAAATGGCAACTGACTCCAGTAATCTTGCCTGGGAAATCCCATGGACAGAGGAGCCTGGCAGGCTACAGTAAATGGGGTTGCAAAAGCTTGGACACAACTTAGCAGCTAAACAAAAACAAAATAATAGCTACTTCAAAGGGTTCTGGGCTTCCCCTGTGGCGCAGCTGGTAAAGAATCTGTCTGCAGTGCGGGAGACCTGGGTTCAATCCCTAGGTTGGGAAGATCCCCTGGAGAAGGGAAAGGCTGCCCACTGCAGGATTCTGGCCTGGGGAATTCCATGGACTAGGCTTCAGCAATATGTGAACCGTGAACTCCCTGATGTTCAAGCTGGCTTTAGAAAAGGCAGAGGAACCAGAGATCAAATTGCCAACATCCGCTGGATCATGGAAAAAGCAAGAGAGTTCCAGAAAAACATCTACTTTTGCTTTATTGACTATGCCAAAGCCTTTGACTGTGTGGATCACAA
Organism: Cephalophus harveyi; assembly: GCA_006410635.1. Lineage (NCBI taxonomy): Eukaryota > Metazoa > Chordata > Mammalia > Artiodactyla > Bovidae > Cephalophus > Cephalophus harveyi. Next base: position 174,785 of record SJYT01071303.1, on the reverse strand, counting down.
TAAACTGTGGAAAATTCTGAAAGAGATGGGAATACCAGACCACCTGACCTGCCTCTTGAGGAATCTGTATGCAGGTCAGGAAGCAACAGTTAGAACTGGACATGGAACAACAGACTGGTTCCAAATAGGAAAAGGAGTCCGTCAAGGCTGTATATTGTCACCCTGCTTATTTAACTTCTATGCAGTGTACATCATGAGAAACGCTGGACTGGAAGAAACACAAGCTGGAATCAAGATTGCCGGGAGAAATATCAATAACCTCAGATATGCAGATGACACCACCCTTATGGCAGAAAGTGAAGAGGAGCTAAAAGGCCTCTTGATGAAAGTGAAAGAGGAGAATGAAAAAGTTGGCTTAAAGCTCAACATTCAGAAAACGAAGATCATGGCATCCGGTCCCATCACTTCATGGGAAATAGATGGGGAAACAGTGGAAACAGTGTCAGACTTTAATTTTTTGGGCTCCAAAATCACTGCAGATGGTGACTGCAGGCATGAGCTTACTCCTTGGAAGAAAAGTTATGTCCAATCTAGATAGCATTTTCAAAAGCAGAGACATTACTTTGCCGACTAAGGTCCGTCTAGTCAAGGCTATGGTTTTTCCTGTAGTCATGTATGGATGTGAGAGTTGGACTGTGAAGAAGGCTGAGCATTGAAGAATTGATGCTTTTGAACTGTGGTGTTGGAGAAGACTCTTGAGAGTCCCTTGGACTGCAAGGAGATCCAACCAGTCTATTCTGAAGGAGATCGGCCCTGGGATTTCTTTGGAAGGAATGATGCTGAAGCTGAAACTCCAGTACTTTGGCCACTTCATGCGAAGAGTTGACTCATTGGAAAAGACTCTGATGCTGGGAGGGATTGGAGGCAGGAGGAGAAGGGGACGACCAAGGATGGGATGGCTGGATGGCATCACGGACTCGATGGACGTGAGCCTGAGTGAACTCCGGGAGATGGTGATGAACAGGGAGGCCTGGCGTGCTGCGATTCATGGGGTCGCAAAGAGTCAGAAACGACTGAGCGACTGAATTGAACTGATACTTGAGATGTTTGAGAAATATCATCATTGATTTAGAATTATTGGGTTCGCTTATCCCTCCCTAGTGACTTTCAGTTAAGTTCAGTTGCGCACTCATGTCTGACTCTTTGCAACCTCAAGGACTTCAGCATGCCAGGCCTCCCTGTCCATCACCAATTCCTGGAAAATACTCAAACTCATGTCCATTGAGTTGGTGATGCCATCCAACCATCTCATCCTCTGTCATCCCCTTCTCCTCCTGCCTTCAAACATTCCCAGTATCAGGGTATTTTCCAAGGAGTCAGTTATTCACACCAGGTGACCACAGAATTGGAGTTTCAGCTTCAGCATTAGTCCTTCCAATGAGTATTCGGGACTGATTTCCTTTAGGATGGACTGGTTGGATCTCCCTGCTGTTCAAGGGACTCTCAAAAGTCTTCTCCAACACCACAGTTCAAAAGTATCAATTCTTTGATGCTCAGCTTTCTTTATAGTCCAACTCTCACATCCATACATGACTACTGGAAAAACCATATCTTTGACTAGAACAGACATTTGTTAGCAAAATAATGTCTCTGCTTTTTAATGAGCTGTCTAGGTTGCTCATAACTTTTCTTACAAAGGGCAAGCATTTTCTAGTTTCATGGCTTCATTCACCATCTGCAGTGATTTTGGAGCCCCCCAAAATTAATTCTGTCACTGTTTCCACTGTTTCCCCATCTATTTGTCATGAAGTGATGGGGCCAGATGCCATGATCTTAGTTTTTGGAATGTTGAGTTTTAAGCCTACTTTTTCACTCTCCTCTTTCACTTTCATCAAGAGGCTCTTTAGTTCTTTGCTTTCTGCAATAAAGTTGGTGTCATCTGCATATCTGAGGTTATTGATATTTCTCCAGGCAATCTTAATTCCAGATTGTGCTTCATCAAGTCCAGCATTTCTCATGATGTACTCTCCATATAAGTTGAACAAGCAGGGTGACAATATATAGTTTTGACATACTCCTTTCCTCATTTGGAACCAGTCTGTTGTTTCATTTCCAGTTCTATCTGTTGCTTTTTGACCTGCATATAGATTTCTCAGGAGGCAGGTCAGGTGTTCCTGAATTCCCATCTCTTTAAGAATTTTCCACAGCTTGTTCTGGTCTACACAGTCAAAGGCTTTGTCATAGTCAATAAAGCAGAAGTAGATGTTTTTATGGAACTCTCTTGCTTTTTTTGATGATCCAGTGGATGTTGGCAATTTGATCTCTGGTTCCTCTGCCTTTTCTAAAACCAGCTTGAACATCTGAAAGTTCACGATTCAGGAACTATTGAAGCCTGGCATGGAGAATTTTGAGCATTACTTTGTTAGCATATGAGATGAGTGTAACTGTGTTGTAGTTTGAGCACTTTTTGGCATTGCTTTTCTTTGGGATTGAAATGAAAACTGACCTTTTCCATTCGTGTGGCCACTGCTGATTTTCCAAATTTGCTGGCATATTGATTGGAACACCTTACAGCATCATCTTTTAGGATTTGAAATAGCTCAATTGGAATTCTATCACCACTAGCTTTGTTCATAGTGATGCATTCTAAGGCCCACTTGATGTCACTTTCCAGGATATCTGGTTCTAGGTGAGTGATTATCTGGGTTGTGAAGATCTTTTTTGTTAGTGACTTTAATTCATTTCAAAAAACTGTTTCATTAGCTATTGTTCCTTATCCCTTGCATCTTGTTCTAAACCCATGAAAACTATTACTGGCATGTCATCCTCTATAGCTTTGGATATTCTACTTATGTTGCATGGACCCCTTTCTCCACACGACATTCCCACCTGCTAGAAATATTACTTATTTTGCATTTGTGGCTGTAAGATTGCCATCTTTAAAATCATGTCTCTATGCTCCATTAGTGTGGCTTGCTTGTCTACATCTGTACAAATCACATTTTTTAAAGGTATATTTTTAAAGTATTTTTTTTTTTACTTTTTATTTTGTATTTGAGTATAACTAATTAACTATGCTGTATTTGTGATAGTTTCAGGTGGACAGCAAAGATACTCAGCCATGTAAGTACATATATCCATTCTTCCCCAAACTCCACTCCTATCCAGGCTGCCACATAATACTGAGCAGAGTTTCTTTTGTTATACAGTAAGTCCTTGTTGGTTATCTATTTTAAATATTTGACCATATTATGCATCTGTGGGATCTTAGTTCCCTGACCAAGGACTGAATGTGTGCCCCCTGCTGTGGAAACATTCTCAACCACTGAACTTCCAGGGAAATCAACCCTGCATACTTATTGGAAGGACTGGTGTGCTAAAACTGAAGCTCGAATACTTTGGCCACCTGATGCCAAAAGCTGAAACACTGGAAATCTTTCTGATGCTAGGAAAGATTGAAGACAGGAGGACAAGGGGTGCCAGAAGATGAGATAGTTGGATGGCATCATTGACTCAAGGGACATAATTTTAAGCAAATTCCAGGAGACAGTGAATGAAGAGGAAGACTGGTGTACTGCAGTCCATGGCATCACAAAGAGTGGAGCATGACTTACTTACTGAAAAACAACAAATAACATATCCCATAATAGAACATGGCATCACAAGGGTAGAGAATGTATCTTTTCATTTCATTTTTTTGTTTCCAGAGAACAGTATAAATGTTTACATATTTAGATACAAAAAGGACATCACTATGAACTTGAAGGCTCTGGAAATATCTCACAGTGGAAGTTATATTTAAAATTATCTTAAGATTTGAGGATGAGAAGAATTTGGATTGGAAAAGATGAAGTGCAAGGGAAATCTTAGGCAGAGAAAATGGTATCCATATTAACCAGAGGTCCTTGTTAGTGTGTTCTTTTGACCTCAGTATGATCCCCAAAATTCTTCCAAGGAGTTTGCAAAGTAAGAATTAGTTTCATAATAATGCTAAACTCTGATATGTTCTCATTGTGTTGACCTTTACCATAACGGTGCTAAATCACTAGTGGATAAAACAGCTTGTGATATAGCACAACTCAAGGTAGGGACACCACAAAGTGCTCATTGTCACTGTATCTTTCACTACCACACAGTTAAAATTAAAACAGAACAAAATTGAATTTCAAAATGACCAAATTAAAAAAGCAAAAGACAAATATGGGTATAAAAGTTTTCTACATATAGATTGTATTTAAAATCATGGGGCTGTTTTAAATGATGATATTGCCTTAAGAGTGAAAACAGAGAAGAAAAGAGGTCAAAAATTGATTTTGAAGTCTCCTCAAAGTTGAATACTCACTGTCATTTCAAAGAAAGTTAACACTTGTGCAATTAATTAAAGTAAAATTTTGAAACAAAAATTCATATTTTTGAAGGCTTGTATGTGTCCCCGTGACTTTGACACTTAAAGATAATTTTGATAATATTGGTGATAATGAATATGAGTCTTTTATATATTTAAGAAGGCATATAATACCATTTTCAAGCTGTTCATAACTTAATGAACCCATATTTTTCCTAATGAATAATGCATGATGGAACAAAATCATGGGTGGCATAAAGCACATTTAAGGTATAAGAGAAACCAAAGGATTTTTAATAGAATAGAGTTTTAAAATGATATTGTTTCATATCTTACACTGGAAATTGTAATCATTTGCTGGAGAATCAAAGATTAATATTCACAATTATCTGAAAAAAAGTAAATTCTTCCTCCTTTTCTAATATTTCTCTGTGTAATGCCTCCTTTTCATTATATGCTTCTCCAGAACAATGTATTACAACTTGAATGCAAGAGATATTAGCAAGTATCTGTCTTCAGTTGAATTAGACTTTAAGGAGGCTTGCAACAATGTAAAGCAATCTCCTGCCAGGGTCCAGCCCCCGCAGGATCCAGGGGAACCTGAAGGAAAAACAGCGTCGGTGGATGATTTATAGAGAGATAAGGAAAGAATGTTGTAGATAAGAAAATAGAGGAGAGAAAGAGGCTGATATTCCTTGGTTTACATAGAAAGCCAATAAAACTCTGAGACAAGGAGTTTGCTCTGTTCACAGAGGCCACAGGTGCCCTCCAGGTCTCCTGAGGGAGTGAATAAGAAGAACATCTTCCCATTCAGGTCTTAGAGACCTGGGCAGATAAGTGAGCTCAGGGAGCTTCTATGCTCCAAGGGCTCAGCCTGAAAAAGAGAGTAAAAGAGAGAAAAAGAAAAAAAGACACAGGGTGACCAAGCTTCTTCGAGTGAGGCCCATTTTTAAATTTTATTTTCAAAATGGTCTTTTATACCTTTACTTGTGAAAGTGAAAGTGAAAATGAAGTCGCTCAGTCGTGTCCGACTCTTTGCGACCCCTTGGACTGTAGCCCACCCGGCTCCTCCGCCCATGGGATTCTCCCAGCAAGAATACTGGAGTGTGTTGCCATTTCCTTCTCCAGGGGATCTTCCCGACCCAGGGATCGAACCCAGGCCTCCCACATTGCGGGCAGATGCTTTAACCTCTGAGCCACAAGGGAAATGAAAGATGCAAAGTCATACAGAGTCAGCCAAAACATTACATCTGTTTTGTCTTTATCGAAACCAGGATTTTTTCCTGCAAACCTTTCCCATAGACAATGTTGTGTACATTATCTTCTGGCCTTGGAGGCCTGTGGACATTTTATGACCCTCTTCTGATAAAGGCTGCTCAACCAGAAAACTTATTTTCCCTTGAAAGGTTTTTTCTTTACATTTCTAATCTATGTCAGCCTCAGAAAGTATTAAACAAGTTACATTTCTCATGGAGCAAAGGTACAGTGAGTTACAAGAAAGAACCAATTAGCTTAAAAGTCTGATGTGGTTAATTTCAAGGCTACACTTGTTTTTCTTACATTTCAACTATGTTAACTAACCCATTCCCAGGTGTACAGTGGATAAGAGATATGGGAACTTAGCAACAAGCATTGGCCCAATAATGAAATCCTACACAGCACTACTCTAACAACTTTTAACTCTTTGAAAGGCTCTATGTTTTAGGCTTCCTGTGCCTTTCACAGTTGGGGGGCTGTAAACAATCACATGCATAGTTGTAAAAGTTTGGGGAAACCTGCCAAGCAAGCTAGAATGCTAACAGAGGGGGTTTGAGCTGAGACACTCCTTTTATATGCAGGAGACTATAAACTGGAGCTCTAAGTTAACTTTTTCCACAGAAAGGTGGTCGGGGATAGCCCCCTGTTAATGTTAGAGGAGTTGGTGAAAGTCATGAAATAGTAAAACAGACATATTCTAGTTTTGGAGTAGATGCTCGAGCAGGTCTAGGGATCCCCTCAAGTTCTGAAGCCTTGCTTAACAGTTCTCTTCTACATGACCTTGTCATGGGTGGGATCTCCCATGCTGGCTCCCAGCAATCTCCTCTGCTAGTTATATTTGAAAGCATAGTTATTTTGATAAATGTGTGTTTTATTAAAATTTAATAGATTTATTATTCCTATGCTTCCTCAATGATCAATGCAAAGAAATAGAGGAAAAGAACAGAATGGGAAAGACTAGAGATCTCTTCAAGAAAATTGAACATAGAACAACAGACTGGTTCCAAATAGGAAAAGCAGTACGTCAAGGCTGTATATTGTCACCCTGCTTATTGAACTTATATGCAGAGTACATCATGAGAAACGCTGGACTGGAAGAAACACAAGCTGGAATCAAGATTGGTGGGAGAAACATCAATAACCTCAGATATGCAGATGACACCACCCTTATGGCAGAAAGTGAAAAGGAGCTAAAAAGCCTCTTGATGAAAGTGAATGATGAAAGTGAAAAAGTTGGCTTAAACCTCAACATTCAGAAAGCAAAGATCATGGCATTATTCCCATCACTTCATGAGAAATAGATAGGGAAACAGTGGAAACAGTGTCAGTCAGACTTTATTTTTGGGGGCTCCAAAATCACTGCAGATGGTGACTGCAGCCATGAAATTAAAAGACGCTTACTCCTTGGAAGAAAAGTTATGACCAACCTAGATAGCATATTCAAAAGCAGAGATATTACTTTGCCGACTAAGGTCCATCTAGTCAAGGCTATGGTTTTTCCTGTGGTCATGTATGGATGTGAGAGTTGGACTGTGAAGAAGGCTGAGTGCTGAAGAATTGATACTTTTGAACTGTGGTGTTGGAGAAGACTCTTGAGAGTCCCTTGGTCTGCAAGGAGATCCAACCAGTCCATTCTGAAGGAGATCAGCCCTGGGATTTCTTTGGAAGGAACGCTGCTAAAGCTGAAACTCCAGTACTTTGGCCACCTCATGCAAAGAGTTGACTCATTGGAAAAGACACTGATGCTGGGAGGGACTGGGGGCAGGAGGAGAATGGGACGACCGAGGAAGAGATGGCTGGATGGCATCACGGACTCGATGGACATGAGTCTGAGTGAACTCTGGGTGTTGGTGATGAACAGGAAGGCCTGGCGTGCTGCAATTCATGGCATCTCAAAGAATCGGACATGACTGAGTGACTAAACTGAACTGAACTGATGCTTAAAAGAAATATTCAAAGTATTTGAATTTAATTTTAAACATAGTGCTAATAGATTCATCCTACATAAATAAAGATTTTGGAGGATTCTTAATGATTTTTAAGATATGGACTTCCTTGATAGCTCAGCTGGTAAAGATCCACCTGCAATGCAGGAGACCGCAGTTGGATTCCTAGGTCAAAAAGGTCCACTGCTGAAGGGTTAGGCTACCCACTCCAATATTCTTAGGCCTCCTTGGTGACTCAGATAGTAAAGAATCTGCCTGCAATGTGGGAGACCTGGGTTTGATCCCTGGCTTAGAAAAATCCCCTGGTTTAGGGCATGGCAACCCACTCCAGTATTGTTGCTGGAAAATCCCCATGAACAGAGGAGCCTGGCAGGCTACAGTCCATGGGGGTCACAAAGAGTCAGACACGACTGAGCGACTAAGCTCAACACAGTGTATATAGATATATATCCTTTTTATATATATCCTCTGAGGCCTAAATTGTTGAGAATGGAAGATAGAGATAATATCAAGAAGGATGGAAAACACAGAAGGCATGCTGGAGAACAACAGCAAGGATCCATTTGGCTTAGGGCACTGACTATGTGAACAGGCTTATTATAGGGTAAGACTACACATGTGATTGAGTCTTTTTATTATGGAGATTTCAAGAAGGAAATGGCAAACCACTTCAGTATTCTTGCCTGGAAAACTCCATAGACAGAGGAGTTTGGAGGGCTATAGTTCATGGGGTAACAAAGGGTCGGACACGACTGAGCACACACTACACATCATGGAGATTGAGTTCAAGGCTGTAGATGTTACAATCAGTTTAGAATGTGGGTACATAGATGAGTTCATAAGACATTTATACCTAAACACTCCTTACAAAGTCAGTGGCATGTTATATTTTTCTCAGAAAGTAGATAATGTATTGATACTTCAGCATATTTAGTGAACCATATTCATATGCATAATAGAAAATTAATAGCTTAAAATATTTTATATAATGAAAACAATGAACAAAGAGAAAAGAATCATGCATATGAAGCATAATCTGGGAAAACTGCCAAGAAATTACTAAATGATATAAGATTCCACACTCATTATAAGGTTTTTTTTTTTTTTTTTTTTTAACTTAGGTTAATTTAGGTTACAGAACAAGTAATTTCCTGTGCTCTCTGCCCTCTTTTAAAGTTGTGATGTGCACTAATACCCTTGGCTATAACACACTTATCTACATTCTGATAATTTTTCTCTGTCTTTAATTTAGCATCATTAAAATATTAAAAATTGAAAAAAAATTTGGCCTATTAAATATATCACAGCATTTTAAAATTTAATTTTATACCACTTTTGAGACTTCAATGAATTAGTTTTAAAAGTTTACTGACTTTAAGCTCCATCTCTTTATTTTCATCAACAAATTCATTTTCCAAGAGCCTCTTGATGTTGAAGATGTCTTCAGAGCAGTATTCCTGCCAAAAAAATTCAATGGACAGAAGAGCCTGGCAGGTTACAGTTCATGGGGTCGCAAATAGTCAGACATGACTGAGTGACTAAACTCACACACACACACACACACACACACATGCATGCACATACATGCAGAACTATTATACTATTCTTTATCCCCTAAAAATAGACTTTTAAATTCTGTTATAAAAACACATGCAGGTAACATATATCAATGTCAATTATCATTTGAAACTAATGCTTAATATGTAAAAGAAACAAAGATGCTGAATGAATGAATTTCCAAAGAGAAAGAAACAATCAGGTAGAAGATATTCAGTTATGCATGCCAGAAATAGCTTATTTAATAGAACAACAATAACTGACAGATTAAGTTTCCAAATTAAAGTTGTCCTCATTTTTCTTGTTCTTTTCACCATTCCCTTTACTTTAATTCCATTTTTCACATCAGAACTACTGAGCAGGGAAAGATTTACTCTTCACAGACCACAGAGCTCAGTCAGTAGACACTCCTAAAAAAATCTGTCATCTTCTCAAAGAGTAGAAAGAAGTAGGGCATAATGAAATAGTAATGTTTCTCTCAGTCTGATGGGAGTAAGAATTCAAATAATCTTTTAACATGTGTACAGATCAATCAGTTACTTTCATCTCTTTATGAAAGTAAATTAAAAAAAAATCTACCATACTTATATTGATAGAAATGTGATACTTTCAATATAGTGGAACTATATGTAATCTTGTTCTGTATTTTCCAAGTCTCCTGTAAATGTGTTATTATGCTTTCATAATTTAAAAAAAAAATGAAAAGAAAAAGAGAAAAAAAAAAAAAAGAAATTCTTTTGAAACATGGTTTCCCAGAAACTGGGTTTTAGAAAGTTTAGATAAAATTGTGTGTGTGTGTGTGTGTGTGTGTGTGTGTGTGTGTGTGTTACTGAATGTTGAGTATAAGTGGATGATAGGGCTTGGTGGAGACCTAAACCATTTTTTAATGAGTAAATTTCCTAACTCAACTTTTTAGTTCTAGTTACAGATACTCAGCATGTGAGACCAAAAAGAACAAGAATAGAGCAAGATTGAATCTCCAGGGACTGTTCTCTTGCAACTCATTAATCTTATTTACAAATTATTTTCTGAAAGAGAAATCTCTCTGCTTGTTTGACCCACTCTATGACATTCCTTTTTCCTAGGTTCAGAAGAAAGTCCTACATTAGAGACAATGTAAACAACCTATCAACTTTTTGGCTCTATCCCTTAGTTTTCAAGGAAATAAATAATTTATCCATGTAAATATATATAATAGCTCTAAGAAAATATTGCACTGAATACTAATGTAGCATAATGCCCTTTCAAAGGTAGAAGACCTATTTTTCCCATCTTAATTTAGGTGAAATGTAATTTGAATAAAATCTGATAAAATTATAAGATAAACAAAGAAGGAAATCTGTATTATATCTTGATATTTTGAATATCAGAGTGTCTTTTTTTAAATTCTTATCTCAGTAGTTAATGCCTACACCACTTAAAATAATGAAAATTTGTCACTGAGCAAATAACAAAGAGGTAAAATATTGGCGTTGATAGGAAGGTGGTGATGAGGTAGAAATTAATTTAATTTAATTCTCTCTGATATTAAGGAAATTAGGTAGTCGTTAAAATAAGTACAATTATTTAAAAGTACAATGTATATTAAGATTTAAAAATAAATATATACCCATTTTACCATGATTTACTGAATGTTTCATTCTGGAAAATATTCACTTTTTTGTTACTTTGTAGGTGGAACAAATGCAATTGATATCCTCTATGGATATTAATCTCTGATGTCTTGTGAAGTTCATGTAATTACTTTTTAATCATGACTACTGGTAGCTGGGAAGTGAGTGGACAGAAGCATTATTATTTACCTAGAAATAGCTAAAATTTAACCTCTATTTGGACCCTATACCTCCTTAAGTCCAGCATATTACATGAAAAAGAGAAACAGTTAAGATTTTGTTCATAGTGTTCCCCATATTACAGAAGTCTCCCATTAGAAAATTTTTACTAGAGCACTGAGTATATAAACATGAAGTCAGGGAAAAAAAGGTATTTCCTTTGGTGGGATTGTCAGAGAGAATAACAGACATATTCAATCAACTATTTTATGCATATGTAACTTGTTTTATGTTATTACATCCTGCCTCAGATAAACTTATATTTCAATGAAGTGACACCAAGCTACTGCTGTTATACCTAGATTGGAGCAAATAACTATGAATAGATGAAATAAATTAAAATGGCATGTTATCAGATGAAATATAAAATAGCAATTAAATACCATGTTCTTGAAAATTCTATGACATAAAAACATTTTTGTTTAAATAATAAGCTTTTTTAAAAGTCAAGAAATGCAGCAGCTATAACAAAAACAGAAGCAACAAACTTAACTAATCTTTATGCAGTAGTATTCCAGTGCCAGGCACTGCTACAATTATATTATCAAACACCAACTCATATGATTCTCTCATAGGATAACTGAGACAAACAATTCTGTGTGTTTGTCTATTTAACACAGACCAAAAAAAAAAAGATGTGTACCTGTGATTGTAATGTAATTTGTTTGATTATAAGGTCTGCCCTGTAGATACTTGTAAGAAATTTTGGATTTTACCCTGAGCAAGAAGGAAAGCCATTGGCAGGGTTGGCAGGGTGTCAACAGAAAAGTGCTATGGACCAACTTGCTTTAGAAAGGATCAAACATGCTATCAGGTGTACAGTTGTGTGTTGGGACAAGGATACAATATAGAGGACCCACTCTGAAGGCTACTGTTGCTTCCTGACCTGCATAGAGATTTCTCAAGAGGCAGGTCAGGTGGTCTGGTATTCCCATCTCTTTCAGAATTTTTCACAAACTGAAGGCTCAGAAGTGAAGGGTTATTGTGGTTTGGATTATGCTGTTAACAATGGGGCCAGGGAGAAGTAATCAGACTCTGAATATATTTTGAATGAAAAACAAAAAGGATGTGATGATGGAATATGTGGAGTATGTAAAAGAAATTCAAGAGTCAAAGATGATTGCATTTGGCTCAATCTCCTGAAGGGATACTTGAGTTTATCTGCAAACTTCCAGCCTTACATAAAAGTGGAACTGTATGTTGAGGACACTTTTTTGATGCTTACTTGATAGTGCCTTAGAATTAATTGATCACTGCATCACGTAATTTCTCCAAGAAGTAGAATACATAGCCCTAGAAATCAAGGGATAAGAGTGGAAGTGTTTGATTCATCAGCACCCAATGGTTTACTTGAAGTATTGTGTTGTGTTAGTCACTCAGTCATGTCCAACTCTTTGCAACCCCATGGACTGTAGCCTGTCAAGTTGCTCTGTCCATGGAATTTTCCAGGCAAGACTACTGGAGTGGATTGTCATTTCCGTCTCCAACTTGAAGTATTAAGTGATTCCTATTCCACTAATTTTAGGTTCTGTAAGGTCTCAATTGTCATAGGAAACGCTTCCACCAGGGGGCACAGTAATATTTCCATTAAGTTTAAACCTATGACTCCCATTTGAGCATCTTGGGTCCTTCATGCTAGAAGATCAGAAAAATGCCAACTAAAAGGAAGGGAACCTAGGATGTGGAAGACGGGTGATGAGTATTATGTAAAAATTCAAAATCAAGTGTTGCAGCAAGACAAATACTTTATCTCATGAACTTGATTCCTGTAAGTTTTCTTAGAAATTGTGATTAAAATCCTGAAGAAACAGCGTCTGTATGAACCAACTTAATAAAAGAAACAAATTGAAACAATGAGAGAAGAAGGCTGATAAGAATGTTATTCCACTAATTTTAGGTTCTGTAAGGTCTCAATTGTCATAGGAAACGCTTCCACCAGGGGGCACAGTAATATTTCCATTAAGTTTAAACCTATGACTCCCATTTGAGCATCTTGGGTCCTTCATGCTAGAAGATCAGAAAAATGCCAACTAAAAGGAAGGGAACCTAGGATGTGGAAGACGGGTGATGAGTATTATGTAAAAATTCAAAATCAAGTGTTGCAGCAAGACAAATACTTTATCTCATGAACTTGATTCCTGTAAGTTTTCTTAGAAATTGTGATTAAAATCCTGAAGAAACAGCGTCTGTATGAACCAACTTAATAAAAGAAACAAATTGAAACAATGAGAGAAGAAGGCTGATAAGAATGGTACAAGAGATATATTGTGGTTGACATGGTTGGTACCGTGGCTGGATAACCTGATCAGGTTCACACACACACACACACACAAGCTGATGCCAGTGACTCAGCTGCCATTTTCTCTGGGGATTCCTTGCATTCCAATAGGAATTGCCTTACCCAGGAGGTTACATACTTCTGCCTCCAAGAGTGTGAAGATGGTTCAGCACAATGGTGAATTCACAAAGGTTGTCAAAGTGCATCTTCCCTGCCATAGGTGGAAAGAACTCTGTGATGTGATTTGTACTCCTAGGATCCCTATGATATCAGTTCAGTTCAGTTGCTCAGCCTTGTCGACTCTTTGTGACCCCATGGATTACAGCACACCAGGCCTGCCTGCCCATCACAAGCTCCCAGAGTTTACTCAAACTCATGTCCATTGAGTTGGTGATGCCATCCAGCCATCTTATCCTCTGCCATCCCCTTCTCCTGCCTTCGATCTTTCCCAGCATCAGGGTCTTTTCCAAGGAGTCAGTTCTTCGCATCAGGTGGCCAAAGTATTAGAGTTCACTCATGTGACCCCAATTTACTGCAGCCTGCCAGGCTCCTCCATTCATGGGATTTTCCAGGAAAGAATACTGGGGTGGGTTGCCAGTTCCTTCTCCAGGTGATCTTCCAGACCCAGGGATGGAACCTGGGTCTCCCGCATTGCAGCCAGATGCTTTACCATCTGAGCTACCAGGGAAGCTCCCTATGAAATCAGGTGGCATCTATCTTCAGTTGAGACAACATCAACATTTTGTATCCTCTCCTTAACCTTGATCTTACTCTTTTATCTGAAAGTACTCCTTCAGTATATTCTAGACTCTGCTTCCAGTGAACCCAGCAATTAATGTTAATGGCCAGATGTAGGAGAAATCCATTTGACAGGCATTGACCAAGCAAGCATCAAGAATGGTATCAGCCCTGCCCTTTAGTATGGAGCAGAGTTAAAGCCAACATTCATTCCCAAAGGAAGCATTTGACAAATTTTTGAGAAAGGTATAAATGAATTTCAATATTAGAGCATAATTAAAAATATCATTCTTGACTGTGTGAGACAAGGAGGAGATGAGGTTCCAACTGCATTTGGACAAATGGGAAGCATCCATTGGTAACAGAAGCAGCAATGTATTCTGGGATGAAGGAATCCCATGAGTAACACTGGAAGACCTTTAGGCCTAAGACAGAAGATTTGGAATCATCTTAGGCAAGAAAGAATCTCATATAGCTTTTAAAAAGGACTATTCTACTTATATATCATATATGCAGACATTGATCTGACTATTTCTGAGTATAATGAATTGGATAAAAAGTGACTAGAAAAAGATGGACTTATTTCAGTAGTCTTGTTAACACATAATAACAGCTTAACCTTAATGATGTTTATAGGTGTGGAAACAAAGGGAAAACATAACTGGTATTTTAAATGCAAAAGTACCAAGTAATTGCCTAAAAAAGGAAAAGGACAGAAAAACTCAAGATAGAGAAGGATCCAAATCTTCTTCTGGAAGAATGGTGTTATAACCAAAACAAGAGCAGTCACTGAGAAAATTTAGTTCGGTTGAAACACAAACTTGGCTACATCAAATCTGATTTACTTGTAAAACACATACTAGACAGCCAGCCAATCAGATTGAGAATTTTCAAAGAATTTGAAGCTGTATTTAAGAGACATCTAATTCCATAAATGTGAAGAAAATTTTGATGGAGAGTGAATCAATGCAAATAAGACAGGGGCATAGCCAAAATTTTGGGATTAAGAGGCTCTCAGCCAAAGATAACAAGATGAATTTGAGCTGATGTAGTGGTAAGGGCCTACATGTACATCTTTTAATAGATTTCAAAGCTGAAAATGTAAGATAGAAGCTTAGTCAGCTATGTAGCATATAACCGTGTTGTAGGCTTTACATCAAACATATTAGTGGAGAAAATGCTTTCTTGGAGACAGGCAATCTGAGTTTGTGGTATCCAGGCTGTGTGTGTTAGTCGCTCAGTCGTGCCCGACTCTTTGCGACCCCATGGACTGCAATCCACCAGGTTCCTCTGTCCATGAGATTTTCCAGGCAAGGATACTGGAGTAGGTTGTCACTTCCTTCTCCAGGGGATCTTCCCAACCCAGGGATCGAACCCGGGTCTCCTGCACTGCAGGCAGACTTTGGGGCTTTCCAAAAGTCACTGCCTGAACAGAACAAAAGACAATCCAGGCTGTGGTATTTAATATTTCTAGTACTCATCTTTCTCTCTGTTGTTGCTGTTCCCTACGTCATGTCTGACTTTGTAACCCCATGACCTGAAGCACGCCAGGCTTCCCTATCCTTCGCTATCTCCTAGAGTTTGCTCAAATTCATGTCCCTGGTGGCTTAGACATAAAGACTCTACTGTAATGCAGAAGACAGAGTTCAAGCCCTAGGTTGGGAAGATCCCTTGGAAGAGGGCATGGCAACCCACTCCAGTATACTTGCCTGGAGAATCCCATGGACAGAGGAGCCAGGTGGCCTCGAGTCCATAGAGTTCCAAAGAGTCAGACATGATTGAGAGACTGACTGTTCATGCACATATGCACAATGTCAGGACACCAGTTAAGGTTAAATAAATACGTCCCTATCATCTCGGCTTCCCTTCCTGTTTCTCTTCTCTCTTGGACTGCTGGACCCTAACATACATTTTCATCTTCTTTACATCTTCCCTAAACAATTTGCTTATAGCCATATTCCCACCACCTTTGGACACAATATCTTAGGTGAGTGTGTGTGTTAATATGTGTTTATGGGAATAGTCATGTGTGAGCCTTTGTGTTTGATTGTAATAGATTTTTTTTTTTTTTGAGTTTTAAAGAAAAGAGACTAAAATATCATCTTTGCCTAATATTGTGAATAAATAACACCATCTTCAAGAAAAAGCCCATGACAGACTTTGAGATACTTATGCAAATTCTGACATGTAGTTTCCCAGTGCTTTGTAAATGTTAAAATCCTGTCACAGATTTTATTTGTCTATTTTCTTGTTGGTGACATCCAAGGATTCTCTACTCTATTACTTTTGATTACTTGTGTCACGGATTTTAACACCAGGTACAATTTAATTCTGAAGCAACGAAACAGAATGAAAATTGCCCATGAATTTGAGAGATGCTTAATCACAATGGGATTAAGAGTGACAAAGAAAAGAATTAACAAATCAACAAAGGCTGTCTTGAAATAAATAAAACTGAGAAGAGAACCAATAGCTAGCTATCAGACTATTGCAGCCCTTCAGAGAGAGATGAAGAAATCCCTACAATGTAAGTACACTCTCTCAGTCCTCTCAGGGAATTGATTCTAGGATTCCTCACAGATACCAACATTTGTGGATGCTCAAAACTCTTCAATCACATGGCCTAGTAGAGTCGGCACATGGTACCTGGGTATGTGCAACCTGTGGATACGGAGGACCACCTCAATTCCTTGTTGAATAAATAAGTAAAACAAATACGATTTTAAAATTTACTTTGATGTTAATTTATTAGCATGTTTTTGGTATTTCTTGGCTTCCCTGGTGGCTCAGAGAGTAAAGCATCTATACACAATGTGGGAGACCTGGGTTCAATCCCTGGGTTACAGGAGACCTGGGTTGGGAAGATCCTCTGGAAAAGGAAATGGCAACCCACTCAAGTATTCTTATTACTTGTTAGGGCCTCTCTGATGGCTCAGTGGTAAAGAATTCACCTACAATGCAGGAGACTTGGTTTTAATCCCTGGGTTGGGAAGATCCTCTAGAGAAGGAAATGGCAACCCACTCAAAAATTCTTACCTGGAGAATCCTCATGGACAGAGGAGCCTGGCCGGCTATATAGTTCGTGGGGTCACAAAGAGTCAGATATGACTTAGAGACTGAGCATGTGCATCTAATTGTCACATCCTTTAAGGTATGCTGCAACTGCTGTCACCCAGTCTGAGGTGACATCAGAGCATCTGGTGTCCAGTAGATGGGAGAAGTGAAATATAAAGAACAAATATTTTCGGGCAATGCAGAACATTTTAATGGACAATATTTGTTTAAAAGCTGCCTACTAATTAACCAAAAATTTGTCATTTTGTAACATAGTGCAACTATTTTTTTTTTTTTCTGGTCTAATCTTACTTCCTTTGCTGACTTTTTACACATTTATATTTTTAAAATGTCTCTTCTTAACCCCTTTTACTGTAGAATTCCACCTGCTACAAATACCTCATACTTAACAGGTACTTGGTAACTGTTTTATGAATGGTAAAATAAACCACTTTTATTGACAATATGTGCTTGCTGGAGATCTAGCCTATTCTGCATATGGTGTATGTAAAATTATTGGTTGTGCAGCATCCTCATACAACAAAATCCCAAAGTAATTTGTAGGTAGTCTAAGATAACATGCAGTATGATTCATTTCAGAGATATTGGATAAACTGTTTTCTCAAAATACTTCCTTTTATTCTATGGTGAATGAGTATCTTCTCTCAGGCTGAAAAAAGCAAAGTTCATTGTAAAATTATGGTTTTAAATTGAAACAACCCCTACAGATGTAGCTTTTATATTTTCACTATAAGATTGCCATTTCCCTCTTCTTGTGACACCTTGATCACACCTTTATCTGAATGAAGTTGAGCTTATTGACTCTCCATTGAAGGGGAACCCACATTTTAAGGGACTCTGGGGCATCTCAGATGTAAGGAATGACTTGTTGTAAGATTTGAGCATGTGATGGGATCAGAGAAGGCAATGGCACCCCACTCCAGTACTCTTGCCTGGAAAATCTCATGGACAAAGGAGCCTGGTAGGCTGCAGTCCATGGAGTTGCAAAGAGTCGGACATGACTGAGCGGTTTCACTTTCACTGTTCACTTTCCTGCATTGGAGAAGGAAATGGCAACCCACTCCAGTGTTCTTGCCTGGAGAATCCCAGGGATGGCAGAACCTGGTGGGCTGCCATCTATGGGGTCACACAGAGTATGACTTATTATAAGATTTGAGCATGTGATGGGATAGTTTGACTATTTAGTCTCAAATAGTGTATATGAAATATAGTTTTAATGTATTTGATGCTGTCAGAAATGGAAGAAATTAAGTACATGATTTTGAAAATATTCATTCATTGGAAAGACTGAGTATGACATCAAATATAATTACAGAATGGTCTTTGTGTCTTGATTATCATCAGCACTTAGTGACTTTGTCTAACACTGGTAGTCTGTAATATTGTTTACGTTCAATAGGAGAACATATGATCCTGTTAATAGCCTATTTTATCTGCTTCTATCTGACAGCAGACAGTGCTTTATTTCCTTTCTGAAGATATTCATAACTGAGATCAAACCTTTGCCTGATAGTAGTTTTATTAAAAGGAATAACTAGAGGACAAAGATACTGAGCACCCAAAAGTGACGAGATAGCAACAACAACTCCTGTTGACTTTACTGTGTTGCTTAGGGCTGAGCCATGTCACAGGTACTTGGGAGCATGTGAATCAATGAAGCAGACTGCTGTTTACTCACATGTTTGGAGGTCAGAGTGAAGACTGCACTGAAAAATTTCTCTGTAGGAACTTTCTACATGTCTTCATTCATAATCACCACTTTGGAAACTTCCTGTGACTATCAAAGTAAATGAACATATTACTTCAGTGGAATAATTCTAAAAAAATCATGTTAGACTGAATTCACAGATCCTATTTTTTAAACATACTTGTAGCCATAATGTTATATGACTGGGAATAAGTAATTTAACATCTCTAGGTCTCTGACTAGGGGAACCCTGAAGTCCAACAGGACTCCCCAGATCTCTGATCCTGTATTCCATAATTAGCACCTTAACTAGGAACTCTGTCTCAATTAGGGACATAGATGAATAGAACCTTGGAAGATCTGATTTTCCTCATAACAAGGGCTGTCTCAGTTAAAATGGAGTATTGAGAAAAAGCCCTTTATATTGAGGAGGCAACATTCCAGAACTCGGGAAAGGTAAGATGTGATTACATTGGATTCAGTAGGTAATGCCTGCCCAGGAGGTTTTGGATAGTCAGTGTTTCTAGCCAGCTGCAGAATCAAGAAGCCAAAATGGGTTAAGCCGAAATTAGAAAAGCACAGTTACTGGAGCGTTCAAGCCAGGATGATTAACCCTAGATCTCAAGGTGAAATCCAAGACATGGGACCAGGAATATTGGATAGGGTTGTTCTTTCCTTCCCCAGGGAATCTTCTGGACCCAGGGATCAAACCTTCATCTCCAGCATTGCAGACAGATTCTTTACCACTGAGCCACCAGAGAAACCTTTGTGTTCCGTTCATCAGTAAGTTTAGAAGCATCTACATATTGTTTCAGACCAATATCAAATGGTTACTAAAGTGAGAAGAGTGTGATAAAAGGACATGAAAAACTTATCAGTGAATGAATAAATGTTTCCCTTATTTTTAAGGTCACTTTTGTTTATGAGAATTGAGTGATAATGTATAAAATGTTACCTCAATATACACAAAGATATTTAAACTTTGTAAATTCCAGAGATCATATATTTCTTGAAAAATGACTACCACACTTTTTACCTAATATAGCTACTGAAACTCAACATGATATTTCTTTTCAGATGAATTGAAGGAGAGGGAGAAACACTGAGAAGCAATTACAACCACTAAAAATAGAAGCACTAAAGCATGCCATATCAATTCACAAAAAGGCTATGGGGAAACACTCTCTTTAACTATCCTCACAATAATCACAGCTCAGAAAATGTATTTCAGACAACCAAATGGTCCAACTTGTGCAAACTCTCAACTTAAAGTTAAGGGGGAAAGTAATTCTAATTTTGGAGACAGGCATGGCAACCCACTCTAGTATTTTTGCCTGGAAAATTCCATGGACAGAAAAGCCTGGCAGGCTACACTCCATTGGATCGCACAGAGTTGGGCACTACTGAGTTTGCAAGCACAGCAATTACAATTTGATTAATAGAGTAGATGTGGAAACTGCAAATTCTTCAAAAGAATAATCTTTTAGATATCCAGTTTCATGGTTCAGAATTGTCATGGGGATAAGGAGTCATCTTGTCTTGCTGAGCCCTTCTGAAATCAGAGCTTCCAGGTCTTGGTATGAACCCAGTTGGCCCTCTGATCATCCAGGTGCTCAGATGAACACTCAGGTTCAAGCTCTTTGAGCCTCAAGCTGTGTTCTCGCAATGACTTGGAAGCTAGTTTCTGGCATGGGTAAAGAGCCAACATCTTTCATGCGTGTTGCTTTTTTTTTTTTTTTTTTTTTTCCTCTCTCTTCTCTGTTCTCAGGAACCCTTGAACAAGCCCTTATCTGTTCAAAGACCAGCTTCATACATCTTTCTTACTGAAGAAACAGCTTTACTATGGTTTGCATTCCAACCTATTTATTCTTCTCCAAGATGCATAATAGAAAACATTCTGAAATCAACTACTTTTTGTGCCTAGACCTGAAAAGTGAAAGAAATTCACTCCCTTTCAAAAGCTTTTTGCACAATGTTGACCACAGAGTTAACATTCAAATATTTTTAGTGAATGAATAAATCAATAATCTTAGAGATAAAATTCAAACAATGATATGTTTTAACATGTTGTTTCTCCGTATCTACTTATCACTTTATTCTAAAGTGAGCCTTGCTGCTTTGCAGAGCTAGGAAACAAACAGACAAAAACTGCATTTTCCCACTCAGCACAAAACATTGAGGTTTTTAGTTTCTTCTCCCTCACGTCTGATCTTCTGGAGCCCTGTGTTGAGATTGTGGCTGCTGGCCTTGCCTTCACTGTTTTGTCCAGGTAAAGCTTTATGAGATGCCTATGGAGCTACAGAGTACGAGGGAACAATAGTATAAAGAAAGCTTCCAAAACACAGCAGTTTTTATCAAAGCTGGCTAACATCCTCACCTTCTCTGTTAGTATGAATTACCACAAAAATCCCTATGGCTATATTTTTTTTACCTAAAAAAACCCTTAGATTATTGATTTTTTAAATGATTTATCCACAATAAAGATACAGTTTTAAACCCAACCTATGAACTATTATTGAACAATAATTCAGACAATTGGAGATTGTCACAACTGGATAAAGTAGAGGAATAAACATAGATATTAAATAAATAGAAAGAATTTTATAAACATATTTAAGAACTCTTTTATAAAGGAGAGGCAGTATTTAAAGGTGAGAATGCTAGGAAAGAGCTCAATTTCTAAGTAGGAAATGTTTGGCAGGATCACTTCATATTATTATCATCATTTTTATTTTCAGATTCATAAGCTAGTTTTAGGGAACATTAAGAATTTCAACCATGCTTCCATTTTATTTTAATTTATAAATTCCAGTACATGTACTTCTACATTTATAATTATGACTTTCTTATCATAAATAAGTCATACTCCAAATATATGTACTTTTACATTTATAATTATGAATATTGATCACATAAAGAATACACTTTCACTATAGAAAATCAAGAAATCTCTAGGTTGTAAAGAAAGGAGGTTTAATTTTTTGGCAGGGCTAAATCTGGGTTACTCAACTCCAGAATTTAAACTTTACCTTTCATGTGAAACTTACTTACAGTATTCATCTACTAACCTGCTTCTGTCTTTCTCAAGCACTTTCCATAAACACACATATATGGATATATATAATATTGTTGTATTGTATATCTTAAGTATATAAGTTGTGCAGAAATATCATTAGTTCCTAATTATCTTAGGAAATAATGTTCTGCAGTTGAGATATCACCATGCATTCATGTATAATTTTACTTAATAATTTGTTTTATAACTTGCTTTGAGGCTTCCCAGATGGCTCAAGTGATAAAGAATCTGCCTGCTAATGTAGAAGATGCAGGAGATGCAGTTTTGTTCCTTGGGTCTGGAAGATCCCCTGGAGAAGAAAATGGCAATCCACTCCAGTATTCTTGCCTGGAAAATTCCACGTGCAGAGATGTCTGGTGAACTATAGTCTATGGGAACACAAAGAGTCAGACACAACTGAGCATGTCCACATGCATTTGGTGAATTTAGTATAATGATTCTAAGAACTATGTCCTACTGAGTAATGATTAATCAGATGTTAATAGGATTTTTGAACAATTTGGTGCATGTGATACCAAATACACTTAGGAAATGCAGTTTTGATTTTATCTTTACAGCATGACTTTTCAGTCTTTAATAGATTCACATGTATTATGACTATCCAGAGTGGTGCCTATATTTAACCTTATTCCCTAATTTTGATATACTTTGAAAAAATGTCAACTTAACAAAATATTTTGAAGAATTTTTAATTTCTACATGTTCATTCATTTGATTACTTGTGTATATTTCACCACACCCCACTGAAACAAAATTTACCTATTTCCAAGATTTGTACTGTTGAAATTTTATTTTAATTCATGATATCATATATCAATATCTTTTTATAGAACATGATTTATTGTAGGAATAATAAGCACAATAGAAATAACTTTAATGACTTTTATATTACATTGATAAAATGGCTACTAGAAAATTTGTATCTATTTAGACTGCATCTTGAAAAATCTGAGACTAGTGGTTTCTCCATATTTCATCTCCTTTTCCATATTTTTATTGGATGTTTTTATCTTTTTAAATTGAAATATGGCTGTTCCAATTGAATTTTCTGTAAATAATTTTTTGTTTGTCTTCTTTATGCTTGCCAATTTTTATAATCAAACATTGAGTTAATAATACTGTTTATGTCAAAATGTCCTTGAAAGACCCTTTCTCTTGATGATAGGTAGGTTGCATTTTCAGTACCAATATCTCACTGTATAGTCCCACCATTTGCTGAGTGACATTGCAGTTTTTACCACCCCCCCACACTGCAGATTATATTTCTCCACCCTGTGCTTGCTTTTCAGTCATGTTACCTGTTTTAGACAATAGATTTAGGCAGATCTAAGGCTGTGACCAACCAGTCCATTCTGAAGGAGATCAACCCTGGGATTTCTTTGGAAGGAATGATGCTAAAGCTGAAACTCCAGTACTTTGGCCACCTCATGCGAAGAGTTGACTCATTGGAAAAGACTCTGATGCTGGGAGGGATTGGGGGCAGGAGGAGAAGGGGACGACCGAGGATGAGATCGCTGGATGGCATCACGGACTCGATGGATGTGAGTCTGAGTGAACTCCGAGAGATGGTGATGAACAGGGAGGCCTGGCATGCTGCGATTCATGGGGTCGCAAGGAGTCGGACACGACTGAGCAACTGAACTGAACTGAAGGCTGTAACAGTTCTAAGCCTAAGACATTGCAGGCCTTTCATGATTTTCCTTGTTCAGTTTTGCTTCTGATACAGCAATAAGAAGAACATTCAGAGGTGAGTGTGATGATTCCAGGAAGATAAGAGACCCTTGGAACAGAGCCAGAGTTGTGTCCCACCTCAACCTCCTCACTCCCATCTATAGTCTAGCAAGGTTCAGCCTAGATCAATTAAACCTTGAACAGTAACTTACAGACTCATGAGTTTCCACACATTATTTACATTTTGAACTAGTGCTTGTTTAGGGTCTTGATATGCAGCAACCAGCATGCTCAACTTGATAAAACATACATCTTTCCATTTTCTTTTCTATTTTTAGAATATCTTAAGTCCATCTATGGGACTTCTCTGGTGGCTCAGCAGTAAAGAATCTGCCTGTAATTCAGGAGATTTGTATTGGACCCCTGGGTCAGAAAGATTTCCTGGGGAAGGAAATGACAACCCACTCCAATATTCTTGCCTGGGAAATATCATGGACAGAGCAGTCTGGTGGGCTGTAGTCCAGGAGATCACAAAAGAGTCAGACACAACTTAGAAAATAAACAATAACAAAACCAACAGAGTAAGCCCATATATAGGAAATAGTGTCTGAAATGGATTCTACTAACTCACATAATATTTAAAATGATTGAACTCTTAGTATGGATCAGTCACTCCTCTAGATAGTTTAAATATTACTTGATAAAATATTTTCAACAAGAATTTGGATTAGTAGTAGTATTTCCATTTCCCAAATGAGATAACTAGTGAATTACAGAGACAAATTGCAAAATTAAGCATGAAATGGAGAGTTTCTTTTTTAAACTACTGTACAATTCTGCCTGTCAAGACCTAACCAACTTTTCCTTTACTGTTATTGAGTATCACCACCCCCACTGCTATGTGAAAGCACAAGTTTTGGGTCTACTCTTGGGTATTTTATCTTATTACATCAATCTAATAGTTATGGGTCTGGGGTCAAAAATTAAGCCAGATGAAAGGACTTGTACCCAGAGAATATGAGGGGAAATCTAAGTTTTTCTTTAAGAGAAGACTTGTCTGGAAACCATCACTGAATTGCTTAAGAATTTTTATGCTAAGAGTTGACTCATTGGAAAAGTCTCTGATGCTAGGAGTGACTGGGGGCAGGAGGAGAAGGGAACGACAAAGGATGAGATGGCTGGATGGCATCACCGACTCGATGGTCGTAAATTTGAGTGAACTCCGGGAGTTGGTGATGGACAAGGAGGCCTGGCGTGCTGCGGTTCATTGGGTCGCAAAGAGTCAGACATGACTGAGCGACTGAACTGAACTTCACTGAACTGTGTATGCTACCTTTGTGTCCCTCCATCTTGCAAAACTCATTATTTCTGAGTTTTTTTTTTTTTTTTTTGTAGATTCTTTGGAATTTTCTATGCAGATGAGCAGTTTCTGTGAATAGAGTTTTATTTCTTCTTTTCAAATATGTATGTCTTTTCTTTCTTTTTTTTTTTTTAATTTTATTTTTACTTTATTTTACTTTACAATACCGTATTGGTTTTGCCATACATTGACATGAATCCACCATGGGTGTACATTAGCTCCCAATCTAGAGAATTTTAGCTAAAAAAATATGCTGCAAACCACTCCAGTATTCTTGCCTGGCGAACCTCGGGGATGGGGGAGTCTGGAGGGCTACCATATATGGGGTCGCGCAGAGTCTGACATGACTGAAGCGACTTAGCAGTTCAGTTCAGTTCAGTCACTCAGTCGTGTCCGGCTCTTTGTTACCCCATGAATAGCAGCTCGCCAGGCCTCCCTGTCCATCACCAACTCTTGGAGTTCACTCAGACTGAAGGCCATCGAGTCAGTGATGCCATCCAGCCATCTCATCCTCTGTTGTCCCCTTCTCCTCCTGCCCCCAATCCCTCCCAGCATCAGAGTCTTTTCCAATGAGCCAACTCTTCGCATGAGGTGGCCACAGTACTGGAGTTTCAGCTTTAGCATCATTCCTTCCAAAGAAATCCCAGGGTTGATCTCCTTCAGAATGCTCTGGTTGGGTCTCCTTACAGTCCAAGGGACTCTCAAGAGTCTTCTCCAACACCATGGTTCAAAAGCATCAATTCTTCAGTGCTCAGCCTTCTTCACAATCCAACTCTCAGATCCATACATGACCACAGGAAAAACCATAGCCTTGACTAGACGGACCTTTGTTGGTAAAGTAATGTCTTTGCTTTTCAACATGCTATCTAGGTTGGTCATAACTTTTCTTTCAAGGAGTAAGTGTCTTTTAATTTCATGGCTGTAGTCACCATCTGCAGTGATTTTGGAACCCCAAAAAGTAAAGTCTGACACTGTTTCCACTGTTTCCCCATCTATTTCCCATGAAGTGATGGGACCAGATGCCATGATCTTTGTTTTCTGAATGTTGAGCTTTAAGCCAACTTTTTCACTTTCCAGTTTCATTTTCATCAAGACTAAGCAGTAGCAGCAGTTATCTATACACTATCATAAATTATCTAGAACATAGTAACTAAAAACAAGAAATCTTTGTTATTTCTCTGAGTTGCTATGTCAGGAACCCAAGTGTAGCCTTTGTTGTACCTCTGATTTAGCATCTCTCTGAAGGCTGAAGTACAGGTTTGGAGGAATGGATGCAGCATGCCCAAGTTCAGCTAAGGCAGGATGGGTTTCTGTGCTCACTCAGGAGGCTATTGGTTATTCTCAGGTCCACACTGACTGATGGGTAAAGGAAGACGTCAGTTCCCTGTCCCATGACCCTCTCCAAAGGGCTTCTCCCAGAGCCAGAGCAGAGAGAGAGAGAGAAAAAGAGGAAGAGAGTTGGAAGTCACAATAATATTATCTTGGGAGTGATTTTCCATGCCTTTTGATGTGCTTTCTTTGTTAGCAGTGAATCACTGGATCCAGTAATACCCAAGGAGAGAGACTATCTAAGGGTTTGAATATAGCAGGGTTGGGTGGGGGCACTTTATCTGCTAAGACAAATCAATTATTTTATATTGTTTTTGTTGTTGTTCAGTCACTCAGTCATGTCTGACTCTTTTCAACCCCATGGAGTGCAGCATTCCAAGCTTCTCTGTCCTTGACTGTCTCCCAGACTTTCCTCAAACTCATGTCCATTGAGTTGGTGCTGCCACTCAGCCATCTCATCCTCTGCTGCCCCCTTTTCCTCCTGTCCTCAATCTTTCCTAGCATCAGAATCTTTTCCAGTGAGTCAGCTCTTCACATCAAGTGGTCAAAAATTGGAGCTTCATCTTCAGCATCAGTCCTTCTAATCAATATTCATTAGCTGGTTTCCTTTAGGATTGACTGGTTTGATGCTTTTGTTCACTTCCCCTCACTCTCTGGTAAGTGTACTCTCTCTAGTTCAACATTTAGATATATACAATATGCATTGAATTCAACCTGTAAACTCTTTATCTTTTTTCTTTTTTCTGCAACAAAAAATAAAAAAAAAAAAAAAGTAAAACAAATTTATTGTAAGAATGTCATTTATGCAGCATACTAGTGTAACACTTTTAAATCTACTTTGGATTCTGGCCTGTCTGTACTATTACAACAACCACACTGCATTCATTTAAGGTATACTGTGTGTGCTTGATTCTGTCTTCTGTATTTGTTCATGCCCAATGTGATTATTTTTTTATTTAATTAAAACTGCTTTTCCCCAGAGATAGTTTGAAAATGTTGTGTGTATTTTTCCTATTTTTTAAATTCATTTGGGGAATGCTGTTTAATTTCTCTTCTTTGGAATTTTGCTTCATGTTTATATTTATTGTTCATGTATTCTGTTTTCTATACAATTTCTTTATGGCCAAAATGCCATTTTAGCAACAATGTTAACAAAAATACAGTATTGTTTTGAAGATTGGAAACTACTCTGACATCTTGTATTTATGTTAAAATTTTTAGCAATCTAAGTGTAACATGTTTTTATAATGTTTTATAACATACATAGGAATTTCTTGGTTTCTTGATGATATAATAAGCTTTAAAAAAAAGAGATATAGGTTAGTTGTATTCTGTTCAATATTTACAGATGACCCCTGGGTGGCTCAGAGGGTAAAGCCTCTGTCTACAATGCGGGAGACCCGCGTTCGAGCCCTGGGTTGGGAAGATTCCCTGGAGAAGGAAATGGCAATCCACTCCAGTACTAATGCCTGGAAAATCCCATGGACAGAGGAGCCTGGCAGGCTGCAGTCTATGGGGTCGCAAAGAGTCGGACACGACTGAGCGACTTCCCTTCCCTTCCCTTCAAACTCACTCTAAGCTTCCCCGGTGGCTCAGAGGTTAAAGCATCTGCCTGGAATGCGGGAGACCTGGGTTTGATCCCTGGATTGGGAAGATGCCCTGGAGAAGGAAATGGCAACCCACTCTAGTACTCTTGCCTGGAGAATTCCATAGAGGGAGGAGCCTGGTAGGCTACAGTCCATGCAGTCGCAAAGAGTTGGACATGACTGAGTGACTGAGTGAGAGTGCCAGGCTGCGATGGTGCAGGAATGGCTGAGAGGACCTATCCCACATCTGAGGCCAGGGGCAGCAGCTGAGAGGAGCTACCCCACATCCAAGGAGCGGTGCCTGTGCGGGCACAGGAGGGCCTAGAGCAGCTATCCCATGTTGAAGGTCAGAAAGGGCGGCAGTGAAGAGATACCCTTCGTCCAAGGTAAGGAGAAGCGGCTGCACTTTGCTGGAGCAGCCGTGAAGAGATACCCCACACCCAAGGTAAGAGAAACCAAAGTAAGATGGTAGGTATTGCAAGAGGGCATCAGAGGGCAGACACACTGAAACCATACTCACAGACAACTAGTCAATCTAATTGCACTAAGACCACAGCCTTGTCTAACTCAATGAAACTAAGCCATGCCCACGGGGCAAACCAAGACGGATGGGTCATGGTGGAGAGGTCTGACTGAATGTGGTTCACTGGAGAAGGGAATGGCAAACCACATCAGTATTCTTGCCTTGAGAACCCCATGAACAGTGTAAGGCAAAATGTTAGGATACTGAAAGAGGAACTCTCCAGGTCAATAGGTGCCCAATATGCTACTAGAGATCAGTGGAGAAATAACTCCAGAAAGAATGAAGGGATGGACCCAAAGCAAGCACAATACCCAGCTGTGGATGTGACTGATGATAGAAGCAAGGTCCAATGCTATAAAGAGCGATATTGCATAGGAACCTGGAATGCCAGGTCCATGAATCAAGGCAAATTGGAAGTGGTCAAACAAGAGATGGCAAGAATGAACGTCGACATTCTAGGAATCAGCAAACTAAAATGGACTGGAATGGGTGAATTTAACTCAGATGACCATTATATCTACTACTGTGGGCAGGAATCCCTCAGAAGAAATGGAGTAGCCATCATGGTCATCAAAAGAGTCTGAAATGCAGTATTTAGATGGAATCTAAAAAACCACAGAATGATCTCTGTTCATTTCATAGGCAAACCATTCAATATCACAGTAATAGAAGCCTATGCCCCAACCAGTAACACTGAAGAAGTTGAAGTTGAACAATTCTATGAAGACCTACAAGAACTTTTCAAACTAACACCCAAAAAAGATATTCTTTTCATTATAGGGGACTAGAATGTTAAAGCAGGAAGTCAAGAAACACCTGGAGTAACAGGCAAATTTGGCCTTGCAATGCAGAATGAAGCAGGGCAAAGACTAATAGAGTTTTGCCAAGAAAGTACACTGGTCATAGTAAACACCCTCTACCAACAACACAAGACAAGATTCTTACACATGGACATCACCAGATGGTCAACACCAAAATCAGATTGATTATATTCTTTGCAGCCAAAGATGGAGAAGCTTTATACAGTCAACAAAAACAAGATCGGGAGCTGACTGTGGCTCAGATCATGAACTCCTTATTACCAAATTCAGACTCAAAATGAAGAAAGTAGGGAAAACCACTAGACCATTCAGGGATGACCTAAATCAAATCCCTTATGATTATACAGTGGAAGTGAGGAATAGATTTAAGGGCCTAGATCTGATAGAGTGTCTGATGTGAACTTCCTGATGTTCAAGCTGGTTTTAGAAAAGGCAGAGGAACCAGAGATCAAATTGCCAATATCCGCTGGATCATAGAAAAAGCAAGAGAGTTCCAGAAAAACATTTATTTCTGCTTTACTGACTATGCCAAGCCTTTGATTATGTGGATCACAAGAAACTGTGGAAAATTCTGAGAGATGGGAATACCAGATCACCTGACCTCCCTCTTGAGAAATCTGTATGCAGGTCAGGAAGCAACAGTTCGAACTGGACATGAAACAACAGACTGGTTTCAAATAGGAAAAGGAGTACGTCAAGGCTGTATATTGTCACCCTGCTTATTTAACTTATATGCAGAGTACATCATGAGAAACGCTGGACTGGAAGAAACACAAGCTGGCATCAAGATTGGTGGGAGAAATATCAATAGCCTCAGATATGCAGATGACACCACCCATATGGCAGAAAGTGAAGAGGAGCTAAAAAGCCTCTTGATGAAAGTGAAAGAGGAGAGTGAAAAAGTTGGCTTAAAGCTCAACATTCAGAAAATGAAGATCATGGCATTTGGTCCCATCACTTCATGGGAAATAGATGGGGAACCAGTGTCAGACTTTATTTTTTCGGGCTCCAAAATCACTGCAGATGGTGATTGCAGCCATGGAATTAAAAGATGCTTACTCCTTGGAATAAAAGTTATGACCAACCTAGATAACATATTTAAAAGCAGAGACATTTCTTTATCGACTAAGGTCCATCTAGTCAAGGCTATGGTTTTTCCTGTGGTCATGTATGGATGTGAGAGTTGGACTGTGAAGAAATCTGAGTGCTGAAGAGTTGATGTTTTTGATGCTGTGGTGTTGGAGAAGACTCTTGAGAGTCCCTTAGACTGCAAGGAGATCCAACCAGTCCATCCTAAAGGAGGTCAGTCCTGGGTGTTCATTGGAAGGACTGTTGCTAAAGCTGGAACTCCAATACTTTGGCCACCTCATGCAAAGAGTTGACTGATTGGAAAAGACTCTGATGCTGGGAGGGATTGGGGGCAGGAGGCGAAGGGGACAACAGAGGATGAGATCGCTGGATGGCATCACTGACTCGATGGACGTGATTCTGAGTGAACTCTGGGAATTGGGGATGCATAGGGAGGCCTGGTGTGCTGCAGTTCACGCGGTCGCAAAGAGTCGGTCACAACTGAGCGACTGAACTGAACTGAGTGACTTCACTTTCACTTTCAAACTTAATCTGAGACGATAAATAATTGAAGGATTTAAAAAAATTAGTGAAGATCACAGGCTATGCTTGGAACTGAGTTCTGAAATTAGGTATACCAGTGTCTTCCTTAATCAGTTCTTATTTTCATTATGGACAACATATGCAACCATTTTAGGGTTTCACTGATTTCAGTAAAAGCTTCCCTGGTGGCTCAGTGGTAAATAACCTGCCTGCCAATGCAGAAGACACAGGCGATTCAGGTTCTATCTCTGGGTTGGGAAGATCCCCTGGAGAAAGAAACAACCCACTCCAGTATTCTTCTCTGGAAAATCACATGGACATAGGAGTCTGTTGGGCTATAGTCTGTGGGGTCACAAAGAGTTGGATATGACTGAGCACACAAGACACACAGTATATTCTCTTGTCTTTCAAAACAAAATCCAAATTCCTGACTCTATTAGTTTAGGCAATTTTAAATTAACTAAATGTAATAAATTTTGAGCATTACTTTACTAGCATGTGAGATGAGTGCAATTGTGTGGTAATTTGAACATTCTTTGGCATTGCCATTCTTTGGGATTGGAATGAAAACTGACCTTTTCCAGTCCTGTGACCACTGCTGAGTTTTCCAAACTTGCTGGCATATTGAGTGCAGCACTTTCACAGCATCATCTTTCAGGATTTGAAATAGCTCAATTGGAATTCCACCACCTCCACTAGCTTTGTTCATAGTTATGCTTTCTAGGGCCCACTTGACTTCACATTGCAGGATGTCTGGCTCTAGGTGAGTGATCACACCATCGTGATTATCTTGGTCATGAAGATCTTTTTTGTACAGTTCTTCTGTGTATTGTTGCCATCTCTTCTAAATATCTTCTGCTTCTGTTAGGTCCATACCATTTCTGTCCTTTATTGAGCCCACATTTCCATGAAATGTTCCCTTGGTATCTCTAATTTTCTTGAAGACATCTCTAGTCTTTCCCATTCTGTTGTTTTCCTCTATTTCTTTGCATTGATCGCTGAAGAAGGCTTTCTTATCTCTTCTTGCTATTCTTTGGAACTCTGCATTCAGATGCTTATATCTTTCCTTTTCTCCTTGGCTTTTTGCTTCTCTTCTTTTCACAGCTATTTGTAAGGCCTCCCCAGACAGCCATTTTGCTTTTTTGCATTTCTTTCCCATGTGGATGGTCTTGATCCCTGTCTCCTGTACAATGTCATGAACTTGATGTTCAAGCTGGTTTTAGAAAAGGCAGAGGAACCAGAGATCAAACTGCCAACATCTGCTGGACTATGCAAAAAGCAAGAGTTCCAGAAAAACATCTATTTCTGCTTTATTGATGATGCCAAAGCTTTTGACTGTGTAGATCACAATAAACTGGAAAATTCTTCAAGAGATGGGAATACCAGACCACCTAACCTGCCTCTTGAGAAATTTGTATGCAGGCCAGGAAGCAACAGTTAGAACTGGACATGGAGCAACACACTGGTTCCAAATAGGAAAAGGAGTACTTCAAGGCTGTATATTGTCACCGTGCTTATTTAACTTATATGCAGAGTACATCATGAGAAACGCTGGACTGGAAGAAACACAAGCTGGATTCAAGATTGGCGAGAGAAATATCAATAATCTCAGATATGCAGATGGCATCACCCTTATGGCAGAAAGTGAAGAGGAACTTAAAAGCCTCTTGATGAAAGTGAAAGAGGAGAGCGAAAAAGTTGGCTTAAAGCTCAACATTCAGAAAACGAAGATCATGGCATCTGGTCCCATCACTCCATGGGAAATAGATGGAGAAAGAATGGAAACAGTGTCAGACTTTATTTTTTGGGGCTCCAAAATCACTGCAGATGGTGAATGCAGCCATGGAATTAAAAGACGCTTACTCCTTGGAAGAAAAGTTATGACCAACCTAGATAGCATATTCAAAAGCAGAGACATTACTTTGCTGACTAAGGTCTGTCTAGTCAAGGCTATGGTTTTTCGTGTGGTCGTGTATGGATGTGAGAGTTGGACTGTGAAGAAGGCTGAGCGCTGAAGAATTGATGCTTTTGAACTGTGGTGTTGGAGAAGACTCTTGAGAGTCCCTTGGACTACAAGGAGATCCAACCAGTGCATTCTGAAGGAGATCAATCCTGGGATTTCTTTGGAAGGAATGATGCTAAAGCTGAAACTCCAGTACTTTGGCCACCTCATGCGAAGTTGACTCATTGGAAAAGACTCTGATGCTGGGAGGGATTGGGGGCAGGAGAAGGGGACGACCGAGGATGAGATGGCTGGATGACATCACTGACTCAATGGATGCGAGTCTGAGTGAACTCCAGGAATTGGTGATGGACAGGGAGGCCTGGCGTGCTGCATTTCATGAGGTCACAAATAGTCAGACATGATTGAGCACTGAACTGAAATGAAATGTAATAAATATGTATCAAAGTTGCAGTAATATATGTCCACTAAAAAGATGAACAAAGTGAGTTGCAAGTTAAGTTTCATTTGGCAAAATGAGGATTTCAGTCCAGGAGATAGTACTTCAGACAGCTCTGAGAGACTACTCCAAAGAGGCAATGGGTGAAAGTCAATATATAAGATTTTAGTAATGTGGGAGTTCAATGCAATCAAGCCTTTACTTTGCAAAAGATTTTCTGCTAATCATGAGGAGCTGATGTCACCATAAATAGATTAAGTTATTTTCTAGATATTAAGAGGCAAGGATTGGAATCATGAAATCACATACTGAAAATATCTATCTAAAGATCTGTTCTACCAGTTTCCCTGGAGCACAGAGTGTCTCATTCTCCAAGCTGAATTCCCCTCACAGGGTGTTGAAGGTGAGTAGCTGTAGCAACACAGAGTTCAGTCTCTGCAGAGGTGGATGGCAAACACTCTTGCTATTGTTATTCTATCACTGGCAAATGTTTTTGGCAAATGCCAATTTGTCATTGACACATAGTACAAGGAATTCTTGGGGTTTCTCTGGAGGCTCAGACAGTAAAGAATCTACCTGCAATGTGGGAAACCTATGTTTTATCCCTGGTTTGGGAAGATCCCCTGTGGAGTGCATGGCAGCCTACTCTAGAGTATTCTTGTCTGGAGTATCCCCATTGACTGAGGTGCCTGGCAGGTTGCAGTCTATTGGGTCACAAAAAGTTGAACATGACTGAGTAAGCACACACTCACACATTTGAAATGCTTATTTTTGGCTCATATAAAATCTGAAACCCATGTTCCTGATTATATTATTGTTTGCTTCTAATTGTAACTAAGTAGACCAAGCCCTCTGAAAACCTGGTTCTTCCAGCTTTAACAGGCAACTTTCAAAGTTGCCATTGCTTGCTTCTATTTAGTCTGTAGAAAGAAAAAAAAAAAAAAAGTTGATCAGACTTAACATGGCAGGGATGTGTTTCTTGAACATTTAAGTCCACCCCTATCTCTTTTGTTTGGCTTTGTCCTCTATTTAATACAAGCTGAATCCTTTCTAAAATTCATATTCTTCAGAAAGAACATGGAAATTCCAATTCTTCATAAAGCCCTTTCCTAACAATGGAATACTATATCTTCCAATTGTTTTATTTCAGAGCCCTAATTCATTGCAACCTTATCTCAATCTGAAAACATCATATGCATTTATTGTTTTGTTTTTTATTCATTTGTTGTTTTTCTCTCTGCACTGCCTTAAGGTTCCCTAGGACTGGAGCCTTGATTCTTGTGCTCAAGTCTGCACTTAGATGGACCTACATCTCATAGGCACTTAACTAAAAGCATTTTTGAATGAATGGATCAGTGTGCATACAAACTTCTTATCATCCCTACTGAAAAAAAATTAAAAAATTAAGACTTCTAAGGCTTTTCTGGATGAAATTAGAGAAAAGGAGCATAATAAAACATTAAGGAAAATCTCAAAATCTGCATAGTATTTCAGAAGTTGACAGAAAATAGAAACCAGAGCTTCAGACACCTTAGCTAGGCTTTGTTTCAGAACTGTGTAGCAGTTCTAATTAGCAATCAAACATTTCCATATATAATATGCTCTAATTTCTCTAGAGACATGTATACATGGGTTCTTAAAAGATTTAACTATCCTTTCTCATTAACTTCCCATCCCCATTATTTTGCTATACTGGAGGACTATTAGTTCAAAGGCAAGAGTGACTTTGAAGTTTAATATGAAAAACATTGTTCGTAATCTTTAATGTAAGTTCATTTTTTCCATTTTAGTTTCTCCATCTTCCTCTCTGTATAGCTTCTAGTTGGAGCAGCAATGAACACAGAAGCTTAGTTGGTTGATGATTCATAGTAGAATGTTATCATTTGAGTGTTTAATTATTTCATGTATTGTGCAGTAAAATAATACCTATTTGTTATAGAATATTCTGTGGAGATGTACTTATTTACAGAATGTTAACCATTAAAACAATTAAAAATAAAAATGCATCTTATCCTCAAAAAGTAAGTGCATTAACATTAATCCCACATATATTTACTCAGAAGTCTAATTTGAGCTTTGAATTTAAAGGAAAAAAAAATCATTATCATAATAAAGTATGACAATTGTTACTAGCTTCAGGAAACACTTTATAAACAAATCAAACCACATTTGAAGGAAGATCTCTAACTGTTCTCTCAAGGTCTTGCTAATCATTCCTTTATTCAATACAGTGACATTTTGCTCTAGTAAAATGATATGAATAGCCTCAGTAATCTGGCTAGTCTCTTAGAATTTATGTAATTGCATTGTAAATCCTTCTAATGATATTTGCCCTCTGTAAATCTTGATGCATTTCCTTATTTTGCCTCTCTTTTGCTTTATATATATTAGGAATAGAATCCAAGGTATCAAAAAATGATGTGGTTCCTAGAGAATGGTTTCTCTGCAGAAAAAATCTAACTGACCTTCATGTTGCAATGACTCAGGTAGTATTTAATTTTCAAATCTTATAACACATTGAATTTTGGCAATGATAATGTGCATAAGCTAAGAAATAAAAGCCACTTACGATGTGGCAAGAATAATACTCTGAAAAAATAGAAAAAGTAAAGCTCATGTGCCAAGACTGTTTTATCAGTTTCAGCTAAGTTGACCTAATTTTTAAGTAAGGAATTCAGGAGGTATATTTCACATACAGTTGGAAAAAAAAAAAAAAATTGGCTGTAGACGTGATAAGTTAGAGAATTTCCATGCAGACTGTCCATGCAAGGAAAGCAACAGGCTCAGGTAAAAAGTCAGTTAAATTGAATGAATGTCTTGATCATTAAGTGAGTTCCCAGGAGAAGTGGTAGAATGTCTGGTAGTGGTTGATAAAGAGAATTCTAGAATGAGAGAGAACTCTATTCAAATCCTAACGCATGTCATTTTCCTAGCTGTGTGTCTTGAGACAAGTTACTTAATCTCTCTGAATCCTGTCTTCTTATATTTGAGATGGAATTAATTAAATATAAGTCAAATAGTTATTGATAATATTAAATTAATACAGTAGTATATGAAGCACTTTAGAACATAATGACTGTGATATGTTGATGGTGGTGATGATCACTAACATAGAGTCATGTGCAGCCAGTTTATTTAGTTCTGTCATTCTATGTATCATTATAATAAATACTGATACAACTTTCCCCTGGCATTAGGCATATTTTGGACTGTGTATGACTATAACTTATATTGAGTGAAGACTATGCATGACATTAATTAGAATATAAACTTGCTTTAAAAAATAGCACTTACATATAATCATGTATCCAATAACAATACCATATTATTTTTATTGAAAATTAAAAAATTGTATTTTATATATCTTAATTTGATTATATAGAAAGACAAATCAAATGTCAAATTACAACTAAAGAATGCTTTTTTCTTGTTCAGTTAAGTTCAGTCGCTCAGTCATGTCTGACTCTTTGCGACCTCATGAATCACAGCATTTCAGGCCTCCATTTTCTTGTTAGCTGACACCATATTTGTCCCCATATTTGTTCAAAATCCATCTATCTTCTTAAAATTCAGATGAAGATAAATCATTCTATGTGGCCAGTTAGCCCATGAAAACTATAATAAAATGTATCTTCTGGAGAATTACCAAATTTTAAGGTATTTCCAATTTTGGTTTTATCTGTTGTCTGGATTATACCTTTAGTTCCAAATAGGAAAAGGAGTACGTCAAGGCTGTATATTGTCACCCTGCTTTTTTAACTTATATGCAGAGTACATCATTGGAGTTTCAGCTTTAGCATCATTCCTTCCAAAGAACATCCAAGACTGATCTCCTTTAGAATGGACTGGTTGGATCTCTGTCAAGTTTCCATGTGAAATCCTCTAGCATCCGTCCTTTGTGCTCTCTTGAATGTCAGAAGAGTGAGTTGTGCACAGTTCACCTGTGGAAAAGAATGAGAGCTGGGCTAAGATGGGAAGATAAAGGGTCTGTGGGCGAGGATGTCAAGAGACTGAAGGAGAGAGCACAAGCAGCCTCAGGTGAGACACACTAAAAAAACCTGGAGCAGCAAGATAGGTGGTTTTTCTCATTGATCCATGGATTCCCTCGTCTATTTGTTCTTCAACATACACCTCATTATCATCATTTAAATTTTTTGCCCTTTATTAATGTTTTAAGTTGATGACTTAAATCCAAATGACACTGGTGCCACTCAGCCCTAACACTAAACATTACCCCCTGTTTTAAAAGAAAAAACTCAAAATCTCACAAAAAATACCAAAGCTGAAAAAAAAAATACCTTTTTTTAAAAAACAAACACTGCTTTTCTCTGTTGTCTGACACTACTCATAGTCTCCAGTAATTAATCAGCAAATGAAGTGATTTTTTAAAAAAAAGACAAATCACTTATCTTTCAAACTTTGGTGATTACTTACATTTAAAATGTATGACTCTTGTTATACTAGGGTCTATAAGCATTTCATTTCCAGCTAAGGTAATAACAACATTGGAAAGGAAAAATGGTAAAATCATTGTAATTTAGTGACTTTGAGAGGGGAAATTTGGAACCTACAATAAAATGTGTAGTTAGTTCCCTGAATAGATGAGTAAGCATGCTGTAAGGACCAACATGTACATGAGATTTACTGTAATTTCTTGCTTAGAACACTCTCACTTCTTTGATTAGAGTTAAAACTGCCTTGAAGTACACAATACATTCATCACTATAGAAATGAACACTCAATTATGTAAGGAACAGAGGGGACAAAATATGAGTTTGTTAAAAAAAAAAAAATCAGTTCCATCTATCATTATACCTTAGAAAGTACTAAAAGTGGTCTCTTTTTGAAAAAAGTTGTCTCCCTCATTTTTACTGGATTATTTATATGTTTCAAGAAAACTGAGCACTGAAAACTTCCATGTTGCTTTAAATATATTGTAAATATAGATTTTTGAATGTTTGGGAAAATATAGGAGAAAGAGTAGCAGAGATAGAATATGATTTGACATGAGTATATCTATATTTCTTCTTGATTGTTCTTTATTCCTCTGCATTTCCTCTGGAATAGAAGCAGAATTTGATTATATATATAGCTACAGATATACTATAGCTGTATATAGCTATTACTATATATATAGATATGGATATAAACATAGATATAGATTGAAGTAGGAAATGGCAACTTGCTCTAGTATTCTTTCCTAGAAAATTCAATAGTCAGAGGAGCCTGGAGGACTACAGTCCATGGAGTCACAAAAAGTTGGACATGCCTGAGCCACATGCATTGACATAGATATAGTATAGATATAGATGGTATAGATGTAGATATAGACATAGACATAGGCATAGACATAGATATATTTCACCTACCTGGAGAAGTAGAAATTGTTCAACTTGGGAAAACTAGGCAGAATTTTATAACATCCTTAATTAATATGAGTGAAAAATTATTATTCACTTAATTAATAAGTGAAAAATCAGATATCAGTTGGTACTAAAATTAGGATTATGATTTCAATGTAAACACACTTGTGCCTTTCTATGCTTGAACATTTTCCCAGTTTCCTTTCCTTTCACTTTTCTTTCAGATTCTCAGCAATTTTACAGGTTTCTGTCAGAATTTGCTTGCTCAAAAGGCATTTTCCAATTCTCTTCTAATTAGCATATGAGGCATTTATAAATAGAATATATGGCATTTATGTTTTCAACATACACAGCAATTCAAACTAAGCTATGAATTCCATGCCTCAGTCTCCTTTCACTGGTTAATTGGTATTTAACTCATTTGTGGTCCTGCAGGATGGTCATCTTGTATTATGTCCTATATGACAACAAAGTTGAACATTTAAGTCAGGTTAGGCCAATTTTCACACTGCATCCCTGTAGAAAGAGTGGTGGATGTAAAGGTGGGCACTAGGAACAAGGGAAACCGATGAGAATTATCCTGTGACTTCCCCTGCTAGGAATTGAGAGAGTCAATTCCTAGGCAGGTTGATAAGAAGTCCGGGATCCTTGAGAGGGAGAAAGGGGTCTGGGGCTCTCACGGAGGAGATACGGGTCTGGAAATCTAAAGGAAGAGGAAAAGACAAACTTTTTTTTTCTACATTCCATAGTAAGGATTATATAACAATAATGTACCCTGCTTGAGGACATGCTTCTCCTTCCCGAAACCTTCTAACTAATCCTGTCACCTTAAAATGTATATTATGGGAGTGGGTGACATTTTACAGGAGACAGGGGTCAAGACCATCCCCATGGGAAAGAAATGCAAAAAAGCAAAATGGCTGTCTGGGGAGGCCTTCCAAATAGCTGTGAAAAGAAGAGAGGTAAGTGTTGACTCATTGGAAAAGATTCTGATGCTGGGAGGGACTGGGGGCAGGAGGAGAAGGGGACGACAGAGGATGAGATGGCCGGATGTTGGCACTGACTCGATAGGCGTGAGTCTGAGTGAACTCCGGGGTTGGTGATGGACAGAAAGGCCTGGTGTGCTGCTATTCACGGGGTTGCAAAGAGTCGGACATGACTCAGTCACTGAACTGTGCTAACTGAACTGATAGCAAGATCTTTACAACCTTGAGACATCCTTTTGATCAATTGTTATAATCAATTAATAAGTATATAATTCCCTTGCTAAGACTAGGGATTAGAGCATTCTCCATCCCTTTCTGGTGTCTATGTCAGAAGTTCTCTCTATTTCTTTTATTACTTTAATAAAACTGTATTACAAAAAGTCTCTGAGTGATCAAGCCTCATCATTGGCCCCAGATTGAATTCTTCTCCTCTGGAGGCCCAGAATCCCAGCATCTTTCACTACTCAGCACAACCTTTCACCTTGGGGGCTTCTCTGGGATTCTTCCGAACAAGGTAAAGACTCTTGGAGCTCTAGTTCTTTGCTCTCTTAGCAAACATGTTTTATGCTGTACTTTACTAACTCTACACTGTGTTTGTGTGTGTTATCAATTAAAAGAGACACATGTATAAATCAAGGGCTATGTGTTATCTACAGTTCTGAGGTGACCTCATATGGTTTATGGAAGAAACCCTGTCGGGGGATTATACTGAACTGCTAATGTCACAGGACACTGAAAGTCTCCTTTGGGAAATAGCCAGAGATGGAGGATGCAGCATGTGGACCAAACTCTCCTTTCTCAACTCAAACTTTTAAGTTTCTTTGACCATTTCATCATTTATTGGGAATTAGAGCAAAAACAAGATCAGGAGCTGACTGTGACTCAGATCATGAACTCCTTATTGCAAAATTCAGACTTAAATTGAAGAAAGTAGGGAAAACCACTAGAGCATTCAGGTATGACCTAAATAAAATCCTTTATGATTATGCAATGGAAGTGAGAAATAGATTTAAGGGTCTCGATTTGATAGATAGAGTGCCTGATGAACTATAGATGGAGGTTCATGACATTGTACAGGAAACAGGGATCAAGACCATCTCCATGGAAAAGAAATGCAAAAAAGCAAAGTGGCTGTCTGGGGAGGCCTTACAAATAGCTGTGAAAAGAAGAGAAGTGAAAAGCAAACGAGAAAAGGAAAGATAAGCATCTGAATGCAGAGTTCCAAAGAATAGCAAGGAGAGATAAGAAAGCTTTCCTCAGCGATCAATGCAAAGAAATAGAGGAAAAGAACAGAATGGGAAAGACTAGAGATTTCTTCAAGAAAATGAGAG
Source organism: Cephalophus harveyi (assembly GCA_006410635.1). Lineage (NCBI taxonomy): Eukaryota > Metazoa > Chordata > Mammalia > Artiodactyla > Bovidae > Cephalophus > Cephalophus harveyi. The sequence goes on along the minus strand of SJYT01071303.1, from coordinate 134,071 downwards.
ATACCAAGGGAAAATTTCATGCAAAAATAATCTCAATAAACAACAAAAAACGTATGGACCTAAGAGAAGCAAAAGATATTAAGAAGAAGTGGCAAGAATGCACAGAAGAACTGTACAAAAAAGAGCTTCACGACCAAGGTAATCACGATGGTGTGATCACTCACCTAGAGGCAGACATCTTGGAATGTGAAGTCAAGTCAGCCTTAGAAAGCATCACTACGAACAAAGCTGGTAGAGGTGATGAAATTCCAGTTGAGCTATTTCAAATCCTGATAGATGATTCTGTGAAAGTGCTGCACTCAATATGCCAGCAAATTTGGAGAACTCAGCAGTGGCCACAGGGCTGGAAAAGGTCAGTTTTCATTCCAATCCCAAAGAAAGGCAATGACAAAGAATGCTCAAACTGCCACACAATTGCACTCATCTCACACACTAGTAAAGTCATGCTTAACATTCTCCAAGCCAGGCCTCAGCAGTATGTGAACCGTGAACTTCCAGATGTTCAAGCTGGTTTTAGAAAAGGCAGAGGAATGAGAGATCAAATTGCCAACATCTGCTGGATCATGGAAAAAACAAGAGAGTTCCAGAAATACATCTATTTCTGCTTTATTGACTATGCCAAAGCCTTTGACTGTGTGGATCACAAGAAACTGTGGAAAATTCTGAAAGAGATGGGAATACAAAACCACCTGACCTGCCTCTTTAGAAACTGATATGCAGGTCAGGAAACAACAGTTATAACTGGACATGAAACCATGGACTAGTTCCAAATAGGAAAAGGAGTACGTCAAGGCTGTATATTGTCACCCTGCTTATTTAACTTATATGTAGAGTTCATCGTGGGAAACGCTGGGCTGGAAGAAGCACAATCTGGAATCAAGATTGGTGAGAGAAATATCAATAACATCAGATATGCAGATGACACCACCCTTATGGCAGAAAGCGAAGGGGAGCTAAAGAGCCTCTTGATGAAAGTAAAAGAGGAGAGTGAAAAAGTTGGCTCAAAGCTCAACATTCAGAAAACGAAGATCATGGCATCTGGTCCCATCACTTCATGGGAAATAGATGGGAAAACAGTGGAAACAGTGACAGACTTTATTTTTTGGGGCTCCAAAAACACTGCAGATGGTGACTGCAGCCATTAAATTAAAAGATGCTTACTCCTTGGAAGAAAATTTATGACCAACCTAGATAGCATATTGAAAAGCAGAGACATTACTTTACGAACAAAGGTCCATCTTTGGTTTTTCCAGTGGTCATGTATAGATGTGAAAGTTGGACTGTGAAAAAAGCTGAATGCCGAAGAATTGATGCTTTTGAACTGTGGTGTTAGAGAAGATTCTTGAGAGTCCCTTGGACTGCAAGGAGATCCAAACATTCCATTCTGAAGGAGATCAGTCCTGGGTGTTCTTTAGAAGGACTGATGCTAAAGCTGAACCTCCAATACTTTGGCCATCTCATGCGAAGAGTTGACTCATTGGAAAAGACTGATTCTCAGAGAGATTGTGGGCAGGAGGAGAAGGGGATGACAGAGGATGAGATGACTGGATGGCATCACCAACTCAATGGACGTGAATTTGAGTGAACCCCGGGAGTTGATGATGGACAGGGAGGCGTGTGTGCTGCAATTCATGGGGTCACAAATAGTCGGATGTGACTGAGCTGAACTGAACCTAATCTGTTGAATCATATACTTTCAAGGGACCTGTGATTTATGCTGCTACTGTGTGCTGTTACTTGGGTCCCAAACTTAGATTGGTAGTCAGGAAGTGCCTAGCCTTGCTAGGAGTTGAAAGTTCAGAAGCTAGGTGTAGATCCAGCTCCAAGAGCATCTCTCAGGTTAAATGTCATTCAGATGGCAAGTATAGCGGTCTTTTTCCTTTGGTAATGTTGGCTCTTATTGTACCAGAGGAGACTCTCCAGTGACTTTCGTCCCAACTCCTTAGATATTCTTTCTGTGGAACCTGTGGGAATGACTGGCCCCAATAACTCGAGGACAAAAATCACTTTCTTCTCACCTCCAGCCCTTCACCATCTCTTTTGCTATCTCTTATACTAGTGTGGTGACCCTCAGAAGGAACATATTGGTTTTGTTTGTACCGGTCTTACTGTGGCCAGGAATACACTCAAGGTCGTGAACAGGCAATCAGGAGACAAATGATTCCCCCAGCGATCTTAGCTTTGGAGACATTTCATAAGGTTACTCTGATTGCATCCTGCGTGGCATCAGAGGTAAGCAAGGTTTTAACAATTAGGAACTGGGCATTAGTCTGGGATGCCATCAAATCTACCCTAGGTGCATCTCCAACCTGCCTCGGCAATACAGCCAGGCAGGACGAGTAGGGCACCTACATTTGTAAAGGAAAGACTAAGTCTGACCAGGGAAGGAAAGCTTCAGTGTAAAGTCTGTCTAGACTTACACTCCACTAGAGCAGGGAGGAACTCAGGTAGAAAGATGGCACTGGTCACCTTTTCTCTCTCTTAAAGATGGAAACTAGCAATTTCAGCCTCACTTCTTTGAACTGTATCTTGAAAAACTGGGATAGATTTCATCCCCAGAGCTTAAAGAAGACACACCTGATCTTCTTATGCAATACTGCATGGCCACGACATCCACTGGAGGATGGCAAATGGTGGCCAGTTGAAGGGTCTCTTTATTGCAATACTGTTTTACAACTATACCTGTTAAAAACAAGAGAAATGGGTAGAAGTGACATAAGTGTTGCTCTTTATCTCTCTATGAGACATGCCAGACTTGTGTCCTAAGGGTGCACAATTGGATGTGAAACCTTCAGCTCCCTCCTGTCCTCTTACTTTGCCCTTGTATCCGGGGCTCCCAACTGAACAGGTTGGGAATCAGGGCACTCTTCCAGGAAGGGTTGCCTCAGTCTTGGTAGAAATTCAAACAATACCAATTGTGGTCAGGACTATCTAGATGATCCAGAAAAAGTACATAGATGCCATTATGAGACTAATTCTTTACTTTATGACCTTACTTGGAGAAATGTAATGCATGTCTTGGGACAGATCCTGACTCCTGACTCAAGAACTTGAGTTTTGGGGAAGCTACTACGTTTGGAGATGAATGGCTTGAACATGAGACAAGGGGAAAGAGGGGACATGAAATAGCCCTCCTCCCTACAGGGAGCCAAGAAGTCCTCATAACAGAGCCACTTTGTCATATGTATTCTTGAAGGACTCAAGCTAGTGCATGCTAAGATTTTATGCTAAGTTGGCTAACATAGAACAGGGAGAGAAGGAAGCTCCTGGTAAATTCCTAGGTAGACTGAGGGAAGCCCTTCACAGATTCACTGAGATTGATCCCGAAGTGAAGAGGGAAGAGTGATTTTAAAATATAGATTTCTCACTCAATCAGCTCCAGATATCTGTCATAAGCTATTAAAACAGGCATATGGATGAAATCAGTCTTTAGATAATCTGTTGCAACTGGCTCAGACAGTCTATCATGCAAGGAATACGAGGAAAAGAAAGAAAGGCAGAAAAAGACAAAGGGATAGACAGAAGCCCTTGTAATGGCTGTCAGAACTGTTCTTAAACAGACTGAGAAAAATTCCCAGAGAGACCAAGGTGAAAGGGATGGGCTTGCTATTATTGTTGAAAGGAGAGGCACCCCAGGCGAGATTGCCCTTAGGCACCTAAGCCACACCTGCCTCCATGTCGGGTCTGCAAGGGACAACACTGGAGGATAGACTGCCCCAGAGGCATAGGTCAGGGGTCAGACTCTGAAGACAATCAGGACTGAAGGTGCCTGTGGATCCCCACACAAGCTCCCATCCTAATTACACCTGAGGAATCCCAGGTATTAATACCTGTGCGGGGGGGGGGGGCCAATCCTTCGATATCCTTTTTGTGTTTATTGAAACCCCTGGCCCATTTTCTCCCTGAGCCACTTCTGTAATAGGACTGTCTGGATGAGCCAAACTTTATTATTTCAGTCATTCTCTAAGCTGCAACTGGGACTCTGTGCTATTTTCATAGGAGTTTCTGATCATGCCAGAGTTTCCCTCACCATTTTGGGGGAGGGATATGCTGAGCAAGGTCCAAGCCTGTGTTTTCATGAATATGGAGCCCTCGTTTTCTCTCCCTTTAATTGAACAAAATGTAAATCCTAAAGTTTGAGCTGATGGAAAAATGGGTAAAGCACAAAATGCTGTTCCTATCCTTATGAAGCTTAAAGATCCTTACCTATTTCCATATCAAAAACAGTATCCACTAAAGCCTGAGGTTAATGAATGGGCAAAATTTTACTGTTCTCATGGTGTAAATGTGATCTTAAACTCTAAAGTTCAGGGCAACGATAGCTCCACTTTTAAAGCTGCTGTAACTCAAGAGGTGTCAAAATCTTCAGGAATAGAATATCACTTACACTGTTCCTGGAAACCCCAATCTTCAGGAAATTTGAAAAGACTAATGACATTAAGAGGCATCAGCATAAGCTAACTCAGAAACACAAGACAGTTGGTTTAAAGTTTTACCTATATCTTTAATGAGGGCTTGAACTGCCGCCCCCCCCCCCCCA
>SJYT01071303.1:11504-129385 GCA_006410635.1 Cephalophus harveyi | reverse complement strand
GCCATGGGATTATCTCAATGACAGAACTTTTTTTTGTGCACAGATATTATCATAGATCCTAAAGACTTAGAACTAGCTATGTTACTCAGCTTTAAGCTTCTCAAAGGATATTACGAGAAGTCTTGGAGATGACCCCTGACCCAGCCTCCACAGTCGACATAATTGCTTGGTTTGCACAGTGCTCCTTTTCCTCATCAGTTGAAGACTTCCCATGGTGGGTTACTCTACCTCAAGGAAAGGACTTTCTTCAACCCTGCGAATATCTTCACCAACAACAATTGTATGTGATACCTTTTGTTGATCTGATGGCATCTAACAATCCTAAGATGAACTGGTATAACATATTGTACGTTAACTATGAACATAATGTGACTTTTAATTTTGATTAAATTTTAACTTGATTCTATTTTGCTTATATCTGTAACTGCAAAACGGGGTTTGTTTCTGTCTGAAAGCTATTAAATTACAGATGGTTGTCCACGCTCCTACTAGTGCCACAGCCTCCTCCAACTTTCACTTGGGGCCCCTGGGTCAGACACCCTCAATATGAGGGTTAGGAGAATATGTTGTCTCAACAATTTAGGGACAATGCCCCTTGATAGCAGAAAGTAGTTACAGAATGAAAATGATGTCCCTTTCTCTTGGCAACATAATTCTTGTAAAATAAAAGGGGTAAGGAGAGAGTCAATTCCTAGGCAGGTTGATAAGAAGTCTAGGGTCTGCAAGCAGGAGAAAGGGTTCTGGGACTCTCAAGGAGGAGATAGGGGTCTGAAATTCTCAAGGAGGAGGAAAGGACAAACTTTTTTTTCTACATTCCTTAGTAAGGATTATATAACAATAATGATCCTGCTTGAGAACATGCTTCTCCTTCCTGAAAACCTTCTAACTAATCCTGCTATCTTAAAATGTATATTATGGGAGTGGGTCTAGTAAGATCTTACAGCCTTGAGACATTCTTTTGATTCATTATAATAACAATTAAAAAGTATATAATTCCCTTTCTAAGACTAGGGATTGGGGCACTTTCTGTCCCCTTCTGATTTCTATGTCAGAAGCTTTCTCTGTCTCTTTTATTGCATTAATAAAACTCTGTTACACAAAATCTCTGCATGATTAAGCCTTGTCACTGGCCCTGGATTGAATTCCTCTCCTCTGAAGGCCAAGAATCCCAGCATCTTTCACGACTCAGCAACAACCTTTCAGAATGATGGGGAATATTCTCTTCAACTTGTATTATTAGCTGTAAACAAATGCAGTATGACTTCCAGTAATCCTCTTTCATGGTTGTGCAAGAAGTTTATTTGTGGTAGAATAAAAAATTAAATATGAAAAGAGAAGCACAGATAATAAGTTTAACTGAGAAACAGAGGCAGAGTCTTGGCAATATCTCCTGAATATATCCATACCTGAAACCAACCTCTTTGTTATATGAACTAAATATTTTAAGTGAGAGTTGTGATTTTGTAATAAACATGAGTGAATGAGTTTACCCAAAATGAAACATTTATATTGTTAACCAAATAATTAACTTGCATAATTTGTCAGAATATAAATTTTTAGATAAGTTTTCAGATATTTTGCAAGTGTTTGTTCATTATATTGTCACAATTAGTTTGGGATTTAACACAAGTATTAACTAGTTTAGTTTTTGACCACAGTCACACAGCTATTAGATATTCAGGGTAGATTATAACTCAGGTGTATTAATGTGTACTTTGGGACTTGAGATATTTCCTCAACACTAAATTCTTCTTTCCATTCTGTCACTCGTTTTCTACTCTGACTTTTCCTAACTTTTAACCACTCCTATTTCACTGATCTGCTAATATTGAATAATGTGAGGACATAAGATTCTGTTATATTCCCCAATCCTCTTTTCCAACTTCTTCCCATGCAAACAAACCTATTGTTTTACACAGAATTATCTCTACCATAGAAAGTATGAGTCAAAGAGTCAGACAGGACTAAAGTAACTTGACATGCATGTAAACATATGAAAGGAGCAGGATTATACAGTCATGGTAAACCTTCTTCTTTCCTACATACAGAGGCCAGAACTCTTTGTTATTCAATTACAACAATTGATTAAATAATCCAAAGTATCACTTCCCTTATGAAGATGCAGAAATTTAAAGGATGAATGGAATCCAAAAATATCTGCTTCTTCTTTCTTTACCCTATTGAATAAAAAACAGTACCAAAGTTTTGGGAATATTCTGTTTTCACTTGTAGTATCAAGGAGGAAGATGTATTTTCTGGTATCACAAGATTGGAATATGGGATACCTTTTGGAACATGAGTAGAGAAATAGAGATAAAAGTTGAAGAAAAAAAATTAGGTATTTATATCTTGGTGAGAAATATCAGAACAGATTTCAAAGTGGATTTTAAGTTCTTTAAGAAAGGCAGCACATTCAGTTGTTGACTCATTTGTTTTTCTGTATCATACCTAGAATATTCTCCTGATGACAAAGGAGAATGAGTTTCTCAAGTCTCCTGCTACAGAAGAAAAACTGACATATAGTCCTAACTGCTTCGCTTTGAATTTCATTCCTAAAAGCGTCCCAAGGCATTTCCTGCCACAAGCTATACCCTGTTAAAAACTGTGTGTTGCAAGGCAGACCCTTTCCTGAGAAACATGAGATTTCACTGTCAGCTGACCTCGGCTCAGAAAATCTTTTGACATATTTGCCAAACATTCATTAGACTACATGGCTATCTAGGCTATTTTTTTTAATTTATTTATTTTTAATTGAAGGATAATTGCTTTACAATATTGTGTTCATTTCTACCATACATCAACATGAATCAACCATAAGTTTATGTATGTCCCCTACCTCTTGAGCCTCCCTCCCACCTCTTACCCCATCTCACCCCTCTAGCTTGGTACAGAGCCCTGATTTGATTTCCTTGAGTCATACAGCAAATTCCCATTGGCTATCTGCTTTACATACAGTAGTATATATGTTTCCATGCTGCTCTCTCCATTTACCCTACCCTCTCCTTCCTCTAGGATATTTTTGCCTGACTTTCGCTTTCTCTCTTCTTCGTTAGGGATAAGATTTGCTTTGGGGTCTGAGGTTCTCCCAACTTTTCCTAAGTCTTTGTTTTCCTTCACACCATGATTTCCCTAAGAAAATTCTTACATGTTTAATCTCATATTAACATCTGCTTCTAAGACTTTTGTAGTCACACACAGGGGTGCTCAGTAAATAGTTGCTTCTGATTTTAGTATGTCCAAAATGTCAATGTACACCTCATCATATATTTAGCTTTGGAAATTGCAAGTCAGACTCATTTATTTTTTATGACCATGGCTCCTAAATTTTCATATGATTTGTAAATAATTATTTTGATTCTCAGTTTGAAGCAAAAATACTTTATGTTTCTTACTCTAATACTTGATAATAATTTGTCACAAATGGTTTTTGATAATATGAATGTCAGAATGCATATTTCTTTCCTTAAAAAAACTTTATATGCATATGTTTTATTTCATAAAAAATGTCACTGATTTTTATGCTAGCAAAAAAATTCATCTACACCTAATGCCAGCATTTCAAAACACTTTCATTACTAAAGATTTGAAAGCTGTGAATTTTGCAACTGTAGGAAATGTTAAAGCTAAAATGAAACAAGAACTATAAATGTATAAATTAAAAAAGCCATGCTCTACTAAATGGAGTTCACATGAGAATGGAGTGGTTCATAATTAAAGGATTACAATTCTCTTTAATTGATAATGTGACTTTACCATTAGGGCACAATTTTAGCCTCATAGATGTGCTCAATTAGAATGTTGTAATGAGATTCACAGCTTTAAATGTCCTGCTAATTATCTTAGAAGATGAAAAAAACACATTTTTTTTTCCCCCAACTTGCTTCCATGGGTTTTCATCACAGGCAATAGTCAATCTCCTAAGCAAAACTGATTGGTAGCTTTAAAGCATGCAACACTTGCATCACAATAGGAATATCTGAAGGTCAGTATGTTACCAAATTAGTCGTACTTTTTGGTTGATGGGGTAGTGCCTGATGAATATAAGATGAAAGAAAAAGTGTGGATCAGTATTATCCCAAGCCATATGTTTTCCTTATTAGAAACAGTACAATCATTCCTATTGGTTTTACACAACTGCTTTACCCCCTCTGTCAATATCTGCATGGTTTCTCTTTTTGAAGCAGTTCTTTCTCCCAATAGAGTTGACAGCAATTTAATGAGGTGTAGGGTTAGGAGAAGGGAATGGCATCACACTCCAGTACTTTTGCCTGGAAAATCCCATGGATGGAGGAGCCTGGTGGGCTGCAGTCCATGGGGTCGCGAAGAGTCAGACATGACTGAGGGACTTCACTTTCACTTTCACTTTTCACTTTCATGCATTGGAGAAGGAAATGGCAACCCACAACAGTGTCCTTGCCTGGAGAATCCCAGGGACTGGGGACCCCATGGCTGCCGTCTATGGGGTCACACAGAATTGGACACGACTGAAGCGACTTAGCAGCAGGGTCTGTTGGGTGTTCCCTGGTGACTCAGATGGTGAAGAATCTGCTGCAATGCAGGAGACCCAGGTTCAGTCCGTGGGTTGCGAAGATCCCCTGGAGCAGGGAATAGTTTACCCATTCCTGTATTCTTGCCTGGAGAATTCCATGGACAGAGGAGCCTTGTGGGCTATAGTCCATGGGGTCACAAAGAGTCAGATATGACTGAAATGACTTAGCAGCAGTAGGGTCTATGGGGTAAAATGAGACAAGATAGCTGGGCTGACTTTGTCTATTCCTTAAGCAGCAAAAACTTTGCAAATGGAAAGATAAGACTTCTTGAAGCTCTGTCAAGTCACTCTTCAGAGCGCAAGTAATGGCATTCTTTACATACCTGACTGCACATAAACATTACAAAATAAGTTCCTCCAACTCTAATGCCATTTCTTGATGTCTGAGGGCAGATACACACAGGATTAAAAAAAAAAAATGATCTTCCACTTTGAAGTATAATTATAATAGGACAGCAAGGCCATCTCCTAAGGAGGCCACTATATGCAACTGAATACTTCTGCTGTTTTAGCAACCCCTTTTGATTCTGCTCAGAAAAGACTCCTGGATACTCATGGTTAATTAAAACCTATTTAAACAAGATAATTTTTTCCTTCTAGGATTCTGGAAAGTTACTTTTCAGAGATATTACAAGGTGTAATTTTCTTCTCAGACTTCCTTGGGCAATTTATGCTAGGCTTTGCAGACCTTCTCTGATGAGCATCCCTTTCTAATAGTCCTGGGCAAATTTCATGGCAGCCATTATGGGGCCTCTGCCTGAGTCATAAAACCCTTCTTGTTTCTGAAGAGCCAGTGTTTAATTTTAGGCGGTCCCCTGGAAAGCGAAACATATTTATACAAATGTGGGAGGATGGTAATGAACATTTTTATGACCCATATAATCAGATCTCCTTCTCACCATTGCTTGCTATTTGCTTTCACAGATTGAGGCATCCAGGTTCCTTTTTTCTTTCCCCAAATCCGTTAAATAACCAGTTACCCAGGCTACAGCACTGTTTGAAATGTAAAAATGCTGTACTGTTAGGAGATAACTAAGCTTTGCTTTTGTTTCAACAGGACACCAAATTGTTTTTTCCAGGTCCTCATTACTTGCCTCTGCCCTTCTCCAGTTCAAGAATTACAGAGTAAAATAATCATATTCTTTTCAGAAAAAAAAAAACAAAACCAAAACTGAGTGAACTAAGTGAGTAAAATGAATCAACCATCAAGTATATGCCATATTAGCAATTAAGTATTTAGTCACTTCAGTCGTGTCCAACTCTTCGTGACCCTATGGACTGTAGCTCGCCAGGCTCCTCTGTCCATGGGATTCCCCAGGAAAGAGTATTGGAGTGGGTTGTCATGCCTTTCTCAAAGACAATTAAGTAGTTAAATTAAAAGAAAAGAAGAAAATGAAAGTCTAATGCATTAACATCTTAAAAACTATTTGTTATTATTTTTATTTCTTGCATTTTTCTTTACACAAATCAGTAAAGGTATTTTTGTCCTTATAGCTTGTTTTGGCCTGGGATTTTCTATTATATGTGTCCATGGTGGGAAAAAGAAAATGGAAATCTCCCATTCCTGAATATCTAAAGGCAATTATATTCTCCATAGTATTTGTGATTTTTTTTCTCCCTAAAAAAATGTAATCCAGCCTGACTCTAACAAACTCTCATTAAGGAAGAAAATGAGTGTCTGGATTCCTAAGAAAAATAAATCCTACCATTTGGCAAGATAGCTGCATGAGGAGAGAAAGGTGACTCTTAGTTCATTCACTTTTTTAAAAACCATATGTCACTCATTTACTCATTTCTGTCTTCATGTTTTGTGTCTATGTGACTTGCTTTTTCATCAAACTCTTGGTAACTTCACATAGATACTTATTTTTAGATAACTTCCTATGCCCTATTCCACCTACTCTTGTCACCTTTTAAAAAATATCTCCTTGAGTAACACTCTCTAAGCAATCTAGCTCTGAAAATATGACCATATGGTCTCTAATGAGTGAAAGTGTCCATTTTTACTGCATCAGCAGATATGTGTATTCAGAATTTTTGTTTTAGATTATTTTTGTTCCAGGGAAACACACTTTCTAAGCAATTGTTAATCACTATCTATTTTTTTTAACATAGTACATTGTTGCATCTGTGTCTGTCTCCTCTCTTTTGCTTTTTTCCCCTCTTCTTCTTCTTTCTCCTTCTGCCTCTATCCATACTTTCTTTTCTCCTTTTTATAAATCTATATTTTTTCCAAAAAGAATCTGAGATTTCTTTCATTCCTTTAAAAAATGATATGTTTAATTTTTAAGATATTCTCATGTTAGTATATACAGATTTATCTTCAATTTATGTGGATTATTCAATTCTATTAATGAAACATCATTAATTTAACTTGGTAAGTGCTTTAATTTAACTTGGTAGATGTTTAGGTGTCATACAATAGTCAGCTGTTGAGATCAATGCAGAACTTAACATCCTGGTATATGCACATATATTTCTTGAGGTAGATTCACAGAAGTGTAGTCTCTGAGTTCAAGGGTATGTATATTTTGAATACTAATGGATATTTTGAGAACCTTAACTTTTTCTGCCATAATATTGGATGTCTTTTCTTTTACTTTGAATATTGTCACACAAATGAATGTTTTGTCTATTTTCATGGAATAATACAAAATTGCATTTTGTTTGCATTTCCAAGTTATTATTGATTTTTAGCATATATTCATTTATTTATAGTTATTTGTAATTCTTATCAAGTAAATTTCTACATTAACCATTTAAAACACATGATTGTCTTTTTTGTTGCCTTAGGAAACTATATAGTAAAAATAAGCTTTTATTTGTTGCATATATAGTTTCCTGGGCTGCCCAGGTAGCATTAGTTGTGAAGAACTCACCTGCCAATGCAGGAGATATAAAGAGAGGCAGGTTTGATCCCTAGGTCAGGAAGAACCCCTGGAGGAGGGCATGGAAACTCACTCTAGTATTCTTGTCTGGAGAATCACCTGGACATAGGAGGCTAAGAGGCCAAAGTCCATAAGTTTACAAAAATTGGGATATGACTGAAGTGACTTACACACACACACACACACACACACACTTGCCTAATCTGTGGCAGAGAAATTGTTAATTGTGCCTTTTGTTGTAAATGCTGAAATCATTTAGTGCTTTACTTGTACCTCTGTGTTTTGCTCATGAATGTCATACATTGTTTTTTTTTTTTTTTGTACGTATTTTTCACTTTTGTTCAGTGCATTCTATATAATTATTTTAGATAAATAAATTTGGAAGGAGATACTTTAATTGAAAAAAAAAATTGTCTGTCTTAACAACACTGTATTGACAAGACCAAACTTGCTCACAGATGTGACAGAGTTCAAAGACAGAGACAATACTGATATTTTCATATGAGAGAAAGCCATGGATCAAAGTGTAGATAAGAATCAAGATTTTATGTGCAAAGAGTAGAGGCAGTAATAAGACAAGAAGACAGGAACAATAGTAATGATTAGTGAGGTAGGCAGAATTCTGAGATGACTCCAAGACGTTCATTCATCCAGTATACACATCTGTATAATCCTTAAGCTCAGTATGATGAAATGCACTTGCATGATTAGTCTATATTAAGCTATTAGTATATTATAGGGCAAAGTTAACCTTAAGAGAGGAAGATTATGCAGGTGGATTTGACTTATTAAATAGCTTTTTAAAAGCATAGCCTTTTCTCCTGCTGGCTGCAGAAGTCAATGTTTGAAAGCAGGTAAAGGATTAGGCAAGCTGTTGCTGGCTTGAAGATGAAGAGGATAACACATCATGATCTGTCAGTTGCCTCTAGGAGCTGAATGAAGCATTCAGGTTGCAGCAAGCATGGAAATGGACAATAGAGGCCTATAACTTGCAAGGGATTGTATTCTGCTAACAAGAAGGAGCTTGGATGCACATTTTCCCATGTAGCCTCCAAATGGAAATTCAGTCTGACTGACTTTTTGATTTTAATCTCATGACACCCTGAGCAGAAAACAAATTCATACAATGCTTAGACTTCTGACCTACCCATGAACTAATAAATGGGTATTGTTTTCAGGTGCTAAGTTTGTGGTATATTTTTCTGTAGGAGCAGAAAACTAATGCACATACGTCAGAGAGTAACATGGGCCAGCTCTCAAAGCTAGGCATGTGTGTAACTACAGCAGTATTTTTACATGAATGAGAGTTCAGAGAAAATTCTGAAGATATTCTGAAGATTTATCCAAGATTCTTATTGTTTCCTAGACATTTTTATTTGGATATAGAGTCATAATCTTAGACTCAGTCTGTTTGAAAACTTCTCTGTCTCTTTTGCTGCTCTTCATTGACTGCACTGTAGGTTGCCTGTGAGAGGCAGAATAGACTCTTCTATAATTGTGTCCACAAGCTAATCCCTTGAACTTTTTATTATGTCATGGTATGTCCTATGGGACAATTTAAGGTTACAAATGTAATTAAGACTGATAATCAGTTTATCTTAAAATACAGACACTCTGTTCTCACATCCATTACTTCCATTCCATTGACTATAACGTTATTGGGATAGGTATTCATAATTCCTTAGCTGGGTCATTAATTTTTTACCACCAGAGATCACTCCATCTGTCAAGTTGATATTAGTGTTATTTTCTAAAGCTGAAGATATGTTCAAGTTATGCCCCTGGGTCACAAACTAACAACAAAAATATCCTTGCAATGACTTTCATAATATGCAAGTTTCATAGAGTTTCTTGTACAACCAGAAAAAAACTATTCCTATCTTGAAGAGCTTTTGGAAAATCTAAACGTTCATTTTTATAACACGTTTTGAAATGCTAAATACATGATTCTTTTTTATTATGTTTTAATAGTTTTATTATTTTAACTGTTCTTTATTTAAATAATACCATTTCTGCTCTCAAATAAATTTTTTTGTGCCAGTTACAATTAGCTTTTCTCAGTTAATGTTGAGAAAGTATTTTTATATTGTTCCAACATGTTTGTTGAAATTCAAAGAAGGAACCATAAAAATTAGTCTTACTATACCCATATTTATTGATATTTCTAAAAATACAAAAATTCTCTGTATTAAAGAGAAGGACTGATGCTGAAGCTGAAATTCCAGTACTTTGGTCACATGATGCAAATAACTGACTCATTGGTAAAGACCCTGATGTTGGGAAAGATTGAAGGTGGGAGGAGGAGGGGATGACAGAGGATGAGATAGTTGGATGGCATCACCGAGTTGATGGACATGCATTTGAGCAAGTTCCAGCAGTTGGTGATGGATGAGGAAGACTGACACGTTGCAGTCCACAGGGTTGCAAAAGTCAGACACGACTGAGCAACTGAACTGAACTGATCATGTTTCATATTTTCAGATCAACATATAATACCTTGAGATAATATGAAATAATATGAAATCGAGCATGAATATCAGAAGTAAAATTGAGGTCCCTCACACAAAACACTCAGACCTTCCCAGGTGGTGCTAGTGGTAAAGTACCCTCCTGCCAAGGCAGGAAACATGCAAGACACTGGTACTATTCCTGGGTCAGGAAGATCCTCTGGAAGAGAGCATGGCAGCCCACTCCAGTATTCTTGCCTTAGAATCCCAAGGACAGAGGAGCCTGGTGGGCTACAATCCACAGGGTCACAAAGAGTTGGACATGACTGAAGTGACTTAACACATATGCACACAAAACACTCAGAAATACACAGAAAATTATTATGTTTAAATCTCTGATCTTCACAGACTTCAAATATTCAGCATTCCTGAAGTCAAGGTATTCAGTTTCTTTGTTAATTCCATCCACTCCAACCATCTCTGTCTAGTACTGATTACTCAAACATCACACAAAGTCAACAATCTAAATAAATTGAAATCTCTTTCAGGAATTTGGGCAACCTTTGAAGAAACTGATTGGTAGAATGGAAATCTAAGAATGTGTAACAAAACCTATTTTAAATCATTAGGATCAGTCTTAAAAAGTGAATTAAACAAAAAGTACACTGAAATCATTTAGCCAGAAAACAAAAGGCTGTTTTCTCTAAGAGATATGTGAAGATTGTTGGTCATGTGTTGCCACTTTGCATATCATCCACATATATTTATTGATTCTTGGCAGTGATCTGTCTTTGAACATCTAAAATGATCACACAAACCAGTGGCCACACAGAAGTCAAGCTCTTTTTTTTTTTTTTTAAAGAATAGAATGAAGTTGCCTTTAATTTTTCTTCTGTGATTCTTATGAATAAGGACACTTCAATACACTGACACTCATTGACTTGTCTTTGATTGTTTGTATTCTTTACAAGAAATAATTCCTGCACTGGGTTTTAAAACATGATTTCTGATGGAGAAGGAAATGACAATCCACTCCAGTATTTGTGCCTGGAAAATCCCATGGACTGAGGAGCTTGGTAGGGTATAGTCCTTGGGGTCGCAAAGAGTCAGACACGACTGAACGACTTCACTTTCACTTTCTGAGGCTTTTCTGAAAATGCTATTAATTATAAAATGTAAATCTTATCCAGATATGTTATTAAAAAAAAAAGACATTTTAAAAGTGACTAAAAGTGACTTTAAAGTGTCTTTTGCAATCTTGTTCAGATGTATAGATTTTTTTACAATATTCTGTTTGTGTGTGTGTGTTTTTTTTTTTTTTCCTGTGCCTTTGAGAAAGTGACAACGGGTGAAAGTTGTTTGACTTGAAAATGCATTTTTCCAGATATCAAGGTGCTGCAGATATATATTTTCTTAGTTAAATAATGAATCTAAAATAATTGTTACTCTCGTTAGTTACATCTCTTGCCTTAAGTTTGAAATCTATGATCCACATGCAGATTAAAATATATATACATATATATATATATATTCACTCTGAAAATTATATTTAAAAAATATTCCTGTTTCTGTATCTTTTCTTCTAGTGAATAAATAACTGGGGAAGTTTCCACTATCAAGCTTGTATTTGCAAAGATGTAGATAAATGTGGAGGTTAATTAATGGTATAAAAAGAGAAAACTGCTTATTTTTATCCCTAGGATACTAGTAACACATAATTGCTATGAACACTTGCCACCTGTTTCTGTCACTGTCACTTGTCTCATTCTGAATCCTTCCTTTTCCCTCCATTGTTTGAATGGATATTCAAAAGTTTTGGATAATTAATCACACAGAACTGTTTTAAACATGTCTTTGCCCCTAGAGGCCTCTCAAATAATTAGCCTCTTTGGAAGTGTTCAAAGATGTAGTGCATTGTACCAAGATAGTAAAATCTCCAAATTATTTGCTTCTTTTTTGCAGATTTATATTAACCCAATCTTTCAATTCTTTATACCCTGTTGTTGGAACAAACATCAACAGAAGATGGCACTGTTCATTCATTGCTTTAAAAAATGTCAGTAAGTAGTCTCTCCACGTTGAACAAAAACAAAGTTTTAAAAGCCACCTCAAGGAAAAAGAGATAGTTTTATCAGAAAATGGAGGTGAGATGCATGGCATAAAGCACATTTTATTCAAAAATTGGAATAAAAAGTAATTTAAAATTAAACATGAAAAAAATCTTAAAATATACTTATTTTTTAAGAAAATTGCAAGAAAAGATCATTTTATAATACAGTTTTAGTTACATATGCCATATGTAATATCTGTCTCTTATACACATCTGAGCCTGGTGGGCTACAATCCATGTAATATCTATTCTATATTTGGAGGTTTAAGTGAAAATATGGAAGGTTTAATTGATATTGCTTTATCATCCCAAAATATAAATATTGTGTAGGGCAAAGAAGATATCTGCTTTTATCATTATATTATCAACACATAACACTATATCTGACATTTAGTACAATATGACAAATTTGCTTTAGTGGAAGAAATAACAGAGTTTCAATGGATTGTGTGTTGGTTTTAAATGACTTTTCAAACAAGGGCTGTAAAAATGATACTCAAGTTTTCAGAAGCAATTATTATATAAAAACAAGTTTTCTAAGAGGCAGAAAAAAAAAATTACGTTTTCTTTTTTCTTTTAAGTATGTAGCTCCTAACACTATTACATATAAATAGATGAGTGTCTGAAAATAAAACAAAGAAGAAAACTTTGTCTCTGTAGGATTACCCAAATTTAGAGGCAAGACAATTTCCTTGAATTCAATCTACACTGATTAAATTTCTGCATTTAAAATCATCACACATAGAAATGATGAGCTTACTTCTTATCTTTGAATTTAACTCCAGGCAAACTTAAACATGAAAAATAAGTATTGCAAATACATGTTTAGAAAAACTTGCATATTTAAATATTCATCCTCTTAATCCCCAACCAGTAGAAATTGCTAGTATTTAGTAAAAGAAAACAATTATCTCTTCTTGGTATACAGCTAGCCTGTATTTCCCAGTCTCTGGGTGTGCATACACAAAGGAATGTGAATCAAAATTCTATGTGCTATGGTTATGTGAAGATTTTTAGAAATGGATGTCCCTCTAGTGGGGTACTAAGGTTAGGCTGGTTGGCTTCCCTGGTGCCTCAGTGATAAAGAATCTGCCTACAATGCAGGAGACCCAGATTTGATTCCTGGGTCAGGAAGGTCCCCTGGAGAAAGGAATGGTAACCCACTCCAGTATTTTTGGCTGGAGAATTTCACGGACAGAGGAGCCTGGCAGGCTATAGTCCAGGGAATCACAAAGAGTCTGACACAACTGAACAACTAATACACTTTTAGAAATGCATGTCCCTCTAGTGGAATAATAAGGGTAGGCTGGTGGGCTACCCTTCCTGAGCTGGTGGGCTCAGTAGTAAAGAATCTGCCTACAATGCAGGAGATGCATGCAGGAGATGCAGGTTCCATCCCTGGGTCAGGAAGATTCCCCGGAAGGGGAAATGGCAATCCACTTCAGTATTCTTGACTGGGAAATCCCATGGACAAAGCAGCCTGGCGGGCTACAGTCCTTGGGGTTGCAAGAGTCAGACATGACTTAGTGACTAAACAGGCAAGAAGAATACATTTTATCACTAATATGTTTAGAATTGATAAACCTCTCTCATTCCTTTCAGTACCAAGATGCAGATGAATGAAAGCTTCTTTCTCCATCTACAGGTCTAAATAAATGACCCTTGTCCATGATTTTTGCTCTCACTAGTCTCTATTAACACCATCTCCTTCCCTCACTCCTTTAGGTCTAAGGGTGTTTGATCATAACAACTGCCCATCAGCTTCTCTAGATCTTGGTGATATCTCTCAGGTTACTAAATACTTTGTCTTAAACTGAACATGTTCAAGTAGATTTCTGTTTCTTGCCAGGACATAACTAATATACAATGAGTGTTAGAGAACAGAGACAAAGTTCAGTGTTTGGTTTGTTGTTTGTTATTTGAAAAGTCTCTAAAAGTAGCATTGAGATAAATTGAAGGGCTTAAAATTTTGCACTTAAAATTTTGATATTCTTTTGAATCCATAAAACATTAAGGTATCATTGAGTGCTTCTCTAGTGTTACTTCCTTTTTGTTAAAATACATGAACATAATCAAAATTTGGATGGCTATACACATTTTGTCAACGTTTTCAAATACTAGAAATAATCAAAACATGAATAATCCACTTATTTTTATCTCAAGCAGCTACTCAACTTTGGATGTCTAACCTTCCCACCTCTGTCATGTTTGCATGTGAGGTTTCTTCAATAGAAAGGAGAAACTGGAAACAGCCACAAATGGTTAAACCCAGATGAGATCAGTCATCCATCAGAAGAGAATTGAACTGCCTGAGAATTTTGAGAAAAATTAGGTCCATTCAATGACGCTATGGGGGCAGAACTTTAAAATAAATCAAACATTAGGGAAAAAATAAAATGATAAGGAAATCTCACCAAAAATCTGAATAACACAATTCTAAAAATCAACTAGAATTTTAATTTATTGAAGATACTTTATTGAAAGAAACATTCATGAAGCGGCCTTGTTCCCTTATCCTTGTATCAATCACCACCATGGCTGACCCTCCTGACTGAATCATCTAGAAAAATACTGTAAGCATCTTGCAAGTGCAATGTATAGAGTAAAACGTCCATTAAATTGAATTCCTCAGTAGTGTAAATGCATTAATATGCATACAGTGACAGATAAACTAAGGCAGTGCACAAAGACAGTGACAGAAACATGAGTCATTTTAAGATTATAGCTGTGAGGAAAAGAAAGCTGACAT
The DNA here is from genome assembly GCA_006410635.1 of Cephalophus harveyi. NCBI lineage: Eukaryota > Metazoa > Chordata > Mammalia > Artiodactyla > Bovidae > Cephalophus > Cephalophus harveyi. The sequence goes on along the minus strand of SJYT01071303.1, from coordinate 114,642 downwards.
GGAACAATGGTTTTGTGCTTAAAAAAAGCAAAATCAGGCACTCTTGTCAAATTCCTTTTTTAAATAGTGTGGTAATTAACGATCACAGATTCATCTTAAAGGCAAAATCATTTGTTCCACAGATATGTTTTATTTTTTCTAGAAATACTCGGAGGAGATAGTATTTATTTGTTTACTCCTTCCCACTCCTGAAATTACCTTTTGATATTTTCTGTGGCATTACCTCCATTCACATATCTTAATTACTGCCTTTTTTTTTTTTTTTTTTTTTTTAGTTTTTACTCCCTTCCTGATAAATGCTGAACTCTTGTATCTTAAGTCTAACTCCTGATGATAGAGAATAGATGAAAGATTACCTCTCAGGATTGGGGACCAACTGGAAGCTAGTGAATAGTATGAAGACACTTTCAAAAATGAAGAAAATATTTCATAATTTGTTTTGGGTTGATATTTACATGGGTCATATAAGTCAACATTCATAACAATGTATATTTAAGACCTGGAGATTTTTTTCATATGTTTTCTCAGCAAAGAATATAAGATTACTTAGAAAGATATATAAAGTAAATATTTCTCTCAATTCTTGTGTGTCTGAAGATAAGAAATTAAACTTAAAGACTGAAAAAAGTATAAAATGAACATTATTACTTTGAATGGAGAGAACTAAAAAGAGACCTGATGATTTTTAACATATTGAAACTATTATTATATTTTGAAAAATGGTTAGGCAGTCTTTCTGGCCAAGATCAAGATGGTAAAATTAATAGATGAGGATCAGTGTTCCACTTTAGGAAGATCTCTAAACATGGGAGGATTTTCATAATAGCAATGAGCTGAGTTAGAGAGATTCTGATGCTGCAAGTTCTAACTAGAATAGTTGCCAGGGATATTTGGAGATATTTCTACAGATAATGAGATTTGGCTAGAAGCCATTTGGTGCTTACCAGGTGGCACAGTGGCAAAGAATCTGCCTGCCGATGCTAGAGACATGGGTTCGATCCCTGGATTGGGAAGATCCCCTGGAGGAGGAGGGCTTCCATGGCAGCTCAGTTGGTAAAGAATCCATCTGCAGTGCAGAAGACCCCAGTTTGATTTCTGAGTCTGGAAGATCCCTTGTAGAAGGGATAGTCTACCCACTCCAGTAGTCTTGAGCTTCCCTCATGGCTCAGCTGGTAAAGAATCCACCTGCAATGCAGGATGTGTGGATTTGATCTCTGGATTGTATAGATCCCCTGGAGAAGAGAATGGATTACCCATACCAGTATTCTGGCCTGGAGAATTCCATGGACTCTATAGTCCATGGGGTTGCAAAGAGTTGGACATGACTGAGCAACTTTCAGTTTCCTGGAAGAGGAAGTTACTATCCACTCCAGTATCCTTGCCTGGGAAATCTTCATGGACAGAGGAGCCTAGCAGACTACAGTCCATGGGGTCGAAAAGAGTCTGATATAATTGACCATGCACACACTCAGAGGGCCTTTGAAATTGTTACTAACAAAGATCTTAGGATACTAAAGTTTATATTTTAACATACAAAAGATGATATCTTAATTTATTCCTGTGTAGCTATTGTACATAATTTGAAGGCTGCAGTTATACTGTCATCATCCCTCACTGTCTATCACATTTAACACATTAGCTATCATGTTTAAAGCCATGTATTTATAAATGTGTGTGGAGTATGTCTCATTATATCTTGAGCTTCTTTTAACTGTATGAGTTTACTTCAGTCTTGTTCCAAGCCTTATTTCCTGTTTCAAACTCTATGCATTATGAACTTTATAAAGGAATTGAACTACATCAATTTTTCACATTTACTACTTAAGGCAGAATGCTATTAAAAACATTATGTCAGTTGCTCAGTCATGTCTGACTCTTTACAACCCCTGTGGACTGTAGCCCACCAGACTCCTCTGCCCATGGGATTTGCCAGGCAAGAATACTGGAGTGGGTTGCTATTACCTTCTCCAGGGTATCTTCCTAACCCAGGGACTGAACCCAGGTCTCCTGCATTGCAGGCAGATTTTTTACTATCTGAGTTATCACAGGAGCTCTTTATCAGACACCAAAATGTTATATATATATAACATATATATAACATATAGATAGATAGATAGATATAATCTTTTAAAATAAATTGCTTTGCTTAGTAGATGAAAACCTCAGTTAACATTTTGTTGAGGAGAATCAGCTTGTGAAGTAACAAAATAATCTGTCAGCTGATTTTTTGATTTCCTGAACTTAAGATTTTAATAAATGAAAATAAAAGCATAAATTCAGAATTAATGCATATTGATTAATTAACATTTAGAGATAATTGACCTAAGGTTGTCCAATGCTTGTTAAGGTAAATATGCTGCATTAAAGAACTACAGAAAACAATTAAAATCCTAATATTTCAATTTTTTAGAGAAAATGAAAGGACCTTTTTAGACTCCCAAAGTAAATCAAAGCTAAGAAGGATATTCACAATATTTATCTGTATGATGCAAGCAACTGACTAGTCATGATAGACTTGGCTGATACAAATTGCTGGTTCACACTAAATTTGTGATTGGATGAGCATAGTGTTAAAATGAAAGCAAAACAAGATTGTTAAATATATTTCATAAAAAAATCATTACACTGACCTTATGTTCTTATGTTATCTTGGATTATAAAATTTTTGTTACATATGTGGAAGTGTCCTTAGAGAAAATGTTTGAGAATGCTGACCTTGAACCCCTAAGATGACTATCACAAAGAGGGGGGTAGGTTTATTCTGTGTGTTACTGAACTACAAATATTAAATTCAAATACACAAAAAAGCTCCCTAAACCCTGTGGAGGAAGAAAGTGATCCTCCAGAACTGTCTTTTGTTGAGAATGGATATAAGTTATGGCAACAACAGACTACATATGCTATGATCTTATTTTCTTAAGGGCTTTTCAATCTAGCTATAGTAGCAAGATGAATATATCTAAAATAAATTTAAAATTATTTTAAATTGATGCATTTAAGTATGCAATAATATTGCCTAGATGTATCTTAGTAAGATAACCCATGTGAGAGTACTAATTATGCAGAAGAAAATTTAATCTCAAGAAGATTTCCAGATGAAATGGATTCTATTTTTATGTGTGGATCTATAGGAATTTTAAGTATCTCATAAATAACCAACAAGGCCTGCAACTCTATATATAGACATTAGATTCTAAAGAGTGAAAATGGACTAATTTAGGTGCAAAATACCCAGGTGTATCCCTACTTCATCCTTCACAAGAAATCTAGAGCTCCCTATCTATTGTTGTTGCTGTTCCTTTGCTCAATAGTGTCCAACTCCTTGTGACACCATGGACTTCCTACCTACACTTAGCCCCTTAATTCAATACACTAACTCTGTTCTCAAAATACTTTGTTAGATGCTGTACACTGACAAAATTTAAGTATCCCATGAAATCCTGCTTCAGAAACTGAAGGACATATAGAGTGTAGTAATGATGACCCCTCAAGATATCCTGGTCCCAGGCCCTGGAAACTGTGAATGTTGTCTTAGGTGTCTTAATAAGAGGAATCAGAGGAGTATGTGAGTAGAGAAGAGGAGGAAGACAATGTGAGGTAAAGAGCTGAGATTGGAGTGAAGTGGCTAAAAGGGAAGGTATGCCAGGTGCCAGGTAGCAGGGCATGGGTACTTCCCTGGAGCCTACAGAAAGGACCAGGCCTGTTGACACTTTGACTTTAGTATCTTTGGACAAATTTTGTACTTGTCATCCTCAGAACTAAATAAAATTAACTGTGTAAAACAATAATTTTCTTGCAAATTCTTACAATGGCAACATGAAACTGATGAATATAATGTTGTTTTTCTTACATTTCCGATTTCATAGTCAGATGGTTCTCAGTACCTTCTTAACAGGCAGCTTCATTAACTCTGTACTTTTTTAAAAAAAACACCTTTTTGTTTGTTTTAACGGTATTGTCCCATTGTCAAATTACTTGTATTGAAAGAGAAGACTTCTTTAGTATTCTCTCTGAAGCAGCTTATTAGAAGCTGATTAAACAATTGATTAATTTTATACCCTTGAGAAACCTGTATGCAGGTTAAGAAGCAACAGTTAGAACTGGACATGGAACAACAGACTGGTTCCAAATAGGAAAATGAGTACATCAAGGCTGTATATTGTCACCCTGCTTATTTAACTTATATGCAGAGTACATCATGAGAAACGCTGGGCTGGAAGAAGCACAAGCTGGAATCAAGATTGCTGGGAGAAATATCAATAACCTCAGATATGCAGATGACATCACCCTTTTGGCAGAAAGTGAAGAACTAAAAGTCTCTTGATTAAAGTGAAAGAGGAGAGTGAAAATGCTGGCTTAAGCTCAAGATTCAGAAAACTAAGATCATGGCATCTGGTTCCATCACTTCATGGCAAATAGATGGGGAAACAGTGGAAAAAATGGCTGACTTTATTTTGGGGTCTCTAAAATCACTGCAGGTGTTGATTGCAGCCATGAAATTAAAAGACACTTACTCCTTGGCAGGAAAGTTATGACCAAACAAGACAGCATATTAAAAAGCAGAGACATTACTTTGTCAACAAAGGTCCATTTGGTCTGGGCTATCGTTTTTCCAGTAGTCATGTATGGATGTGAGTGTTGGACTATAAAGAAAGCTGAGCACTAAAAAATTGATGCTTTTGAACTGTGGTGTAGAAGAGACTTGGACTACAAGAAGATCCAACCAGTCAATCCTAAAGGAACTCAGTCTTGGGTGTTCATTGTAAGGAGTGATGCTGAAGCTGAAACTCTAATACTTTGGCTACCTGATGTGAAGAGCTGACTCATTCGAAAAGACCCTGATGCTGGGAAAGATTGAGGGCAGGAGGAGAAGGGGACGACAGAGGATGAGATGGTTAAATGGCATCACCAACTCGATGGATATGAGTTTGGGTAAACTCCAGGAGTTGGTGATGGACAGGGAAACCTGGAATGCTGCAGTTCATGGGGTCACAAAGAGTTGGACACGACTGAGTGACTGAACTGAACTGATCTTCTGTTGGAATCTACATAGCTCATAAAATTTTGCTTAACATAGGTTCTATTGGACAACACATTTTTTCTTTCAATCAAATAAATTAACTACAAAATATCATATAATGAGACAGTTTACATGCTCTTTACAGTTTAAATGTGAAAAATATAATATTATATTTTATATATGTTCACAGTAGATTGTTAATATTAAAATTATAAAGACACAAAATTGAATCATTAAAAAAATTCCAAGCTATAAATTGGGGCTTCTCAGGTGGCGTTAATGGTAAAGAATCTACCTGCCAATGCATGAGATAAAAGAGATGAAGGTTCAGCCCCTGGGTTGGGAATATCCCATGGAGGAGGGCATGGCAACCCACTTCAGTACTCTTGCCTGGAGAATCCCATCGACAGAGAAGCTTGGAGGCCTCCAGTCCATAGGGTCACAAACAGTAAGTGACAACTGAAGCAACTTATCATGCACACACACATGCAAGCTATACATTGTAAGGTAAATCTTTCCCAGTGCACCAACTTTTCAATGAATTGTTTGTCAAAATGTAGAAATAATAGCATAAATGGGGAAATCACTATGGGAATAGTAGAATCTTAAAAACATGGAGGTTGTGCCATTAATGTAAAACCAGTTGAAATGTTTTGTAGGAAAGTCAAACTAGAATGATGTTGGACACTTTCATGGATTCCATTGACTCTCCCTAAAGTTAAAGTGAAAAAGTCTTATCCCGGTACCACATAATGTCACTGGATTGAGATACAAGATTTTAAAGAGGTAAATAGAGTAAAAATGAGGTCTAAGTTGGGCTTCAGTTCAATATGATTGGTTTCCTTTTAATAAGGGAAAATATAGACGTAGAAATGTACTGAGGGAAAACCATGTAAAGACTCAGAGAGAAGACAGACACAATCCATCCACAAGTCAAAGAAAGAGGACTCAGAAGAAACCAGGCCTTCTGACGTCTTGTTCTTGGGCTTATGGCCTCAAGAACAGGAGTAAAATAAATTTACATTTAGCCAGCATTGCCCAGTTTGTGGTACTTTGTTATGAAAGCCATCCCAAACTAATAAAGACTGAGCCAATGCTAAGTGCGTATTAGACTGCTGCTGCTGCTGCTAAGTCGCTTCAGTCGTGTCCGACTCTGTGCGACCCCACAGACGGAGCCTAACAGGCTCCCCTGTCCCTGGGATTCTCCAGGCAAGAACACTGGAGCGGGTTGCCATTTCCTTCTCCAGTGCATGAAAGTGAAAAATGAAAGTGAAGTCACTCAGTTGTGTTCGACTCCTGGCGACCCCATGGACTGCAGCCTACCAGGCTCCTCCATCCACGGGATTCTCCAGGAAAGAATATTGGAGTGGGGTGCCATTGCCTTCTCCCATGTATTAGACTAGTCATATTAAAAGTAAGATTCTTAGTCATTAGTGAAAGTGAGTGAAGGTTGCTCAGTCATGTCTGACTCTTTGCGACCCTATGGAGTATACAGCCTATGGAATTCTCCAGGCCAGAATATTGGAGTGGGTAGCCTTTCCCTTCTCCAGGAGATCTTCCCAACCCAGGGATCAAACCCGGGTCTCCCATACTGCAGGTGGATTCTTTACCAGCTGAGTCACAGGGAAACTCTCTTAGTCATTGGTTTAACCATAAAAAAATAAAAATATTTGGGCATTTTGACATTTAAATAAGCAAGACATGAATTTTTTTGAATTTCAGAAGCATTTTATCCATTGTATTTTATATGCCTATGTGATATGCACTGGGGATATTTGATACAAAATTACATTTTTTTGGTTTTCCTTTTTGAATCCCTATAGTCGTATTCACGTTTCAGTCATGTATTCATGCCACTTCTAATATTTGATTCCAGCAAAAATAAAATTTAATGAATATATACAGACTCTTTATTTTGTGTCATGTGTTAGCCAAATATTTGGGGGGGATTTTAAAATTAAAGTGCTCAATTTTTTATTCTGATGAAACAAAATTTATAAATGACAATTAAAAAAAAATGTTTACCAAAATGGTGAATAAGAAATTGCAGTTAAAGATATATATATATAGCATCGCTTTGGGACTTATTTAACCCAAGCATTTTTGAGACAGTTACCCAATGAAGAGCATATAAGTATTTGTTATTATTTGTTTGATATTATGGTCATAATGAGAAATTTAACACATGGTTATAAATTTTAAGTGAAGAATAAAATTATATATAATGTTTAAAACATTTTTTTTAGATTATTGGTAGCTAGGAAAGCTAAAACAATTTAAATATAGTTAATTTCAAATATCCAGGAGCTATAGTAAATGCTGACCATTTTTTAAAAGGTTTTGAACTGTGATTCTGGAGAAGACTTTTGAGAGTCCCTTGGACAGCAAGTATATCAAACAAGCCAAACTTAAAGGAAATCAATCCAGAATATACACTGGAAAGACTAATGCTGAAGCTGAAGCTCCAATACTTTGACCACCTGATGCCAAGAGCCAACTCATTGGAAAACACCCTAATGCTGGGAAACATTGAAGGCAGGAGGAGAAGGGGACAACAGAAGATGAGATGATTGGATGGCATCACTAACTCAATGGACATGAGTTTGAGCAAACTCTGGGAGATAGTGAAGGACAGGGAAGCCCGGCATGCTGCAGTCCACAAGTACAGAAAGAGTTAGACACAACTCATTGACTGAAATGAACTGAACTAAAACCTAGAAACAAGACGTTGAAAGAATGCCTTTATTTTAGAATCAAAATGATAGAATAGAAAGAAAGGGTTGAATGACATTTAGATGCCTTTTTTTTTTTTTTTTTGTATGGAAACGAAAATTCCCTATATTTTGTTTTTAATAGATTCATCCACCTTTTATCTTTAGTCTCTTTCACATTCTTCATATTCTCTTGTCTTCAATAAAGTCTGGTTAACCTGAGAGAATACTGGGAAGCCCATACTCCCTCAATTTTTCAATGCTAGGAAGGAGTGTGAATATTTCCTTTGCAAGCTCCCTGAGAATTTTAGTTCAGTGTTCTCACACTCTCAAGAACATCCCCCCACTCCCAATCTTATTCCTCAAACCATTCAAACATACAGCTAGCTATCACTATCACTTTCAGCTACCACCTCTGTTGAATCAGAATTCGGGCACTTCAACCCCATGTATTCATCCCCACACCTTCCCCAATTCTACCAATGTCTTGTAGCTCATCATCTACAGACAGCTCACACAAAATTCTAGCTTTTTTTCTTTAACTTTTTTTTTTTTTTTTTTACTGTTGTTATTTTTATTTTTCTGGGATTCTTTTTTTTTTTTTTTAATTTTATTTTTACTTTATTTTACTTTACAATACCGTATTGGTTTTGCCATACATTGACATGAATCCACCATGGGTGTATATTAGCTCCCAATCCCGAATCCCCCTCCCACCTCCCACCCCACATTTTTTAAGGCAAGTTTTCAGTATTTGTGTGAGCTTTCAATTTGCTGTAGAATTTCTCCCATTTTCTTGTATTTCTGAAAAGGAGATTTTACTAGATGTGAAACTATTTTTGTTGTTACTGGTATTGTAGCTGTCATTTCAACTTTAATAGCTATAGAAGTATTTTTAATTATTTGTGTTAATTAGTGATAACAACTACATTCTTAGTCTTTCTCCTTACATTTCAGAAATTCCAAATTTTATAAGTGAGAAGACTTTTATATTTCTGCTACTAAATAAAGTGTGGTTTTCTCTAAATTCTCACGAGATTTCACATTGCAATTTATAGTATGATTTCCCAAAAAACCTTCTTACTAGTTACAGTAAGTAATACTCTGTAGTATTTATCCTAAATCTGTGGATGATACTCTGTATCTTATCAGTGAAATAGTGCACCAAGCATCTCTGTCAAGTTTATTAGTTAAAGTGTTTATTTTCATAGTTGTAGGTTTTCCTGCATTTCTAAGAAACAACACAGAGAGATCCCTTGTAGCTTTTACCCAATTTCTCCTAATTTCTATACAATTCATAACCAGAAAGTGGACATTGATATGATCCACCCAGCTTGTGCAGATTTCCCAAGTTTTACTTGTCTTCATACATTTATATGTATGTGTGTTTAGTTCTATGCAGCTTTATCTCATGGGCAGATACATTTTACTTCCACCAGCTCTTCTGAGATACAGAAAAGTTACACAATCTCAAGGATTCCTTGTGTTGGTATTTTAGAATCACACCCAATTTCCTCTCACTTCCCCACATGTTTACCGATAAGTATTGTGTTCACCACTTCTATATGAAATGTCATTTCAAGACCAAATGAGGAGAGCACATTCCATAGAAGGCCGGGACTCACAGCTCCTCTGTTACTCCATGAGTCATGAGACGAGGGGCTGTGTGAGCTGGGTTAAGTACCCACAAGCTAGTATAATGGGATATCAGAGGGAAAGTAGGATGTTGGGAATAGCTGCAAACCATAACCTCAGGAGGGTTTCCCTGGTGGCTCCAACAGTAAAGAATCTTCCTTCAATACAGGAGAAACAGGTCCAATTCCTGGGTCAGAAAGATTCCCTGGAGAAGGGAATGGCTACCCACCCCAGTATTCTTGCTGGAGAATTCCATGGACAGAGGAACCTGATGGGTTACAGTCCATGGGTTCTCAAAGAGCTGGACATGACTGACAGACTAACACAATAACATCAGGAAACATAACCTCAGGAAACAAATAGTAACTAAACGAAATGTGAAAAATAATTGTCAGTTTGAAGTAGGCAGTTAAGCAAATCCTTTGAATATCCTTGATCCAGACTTAAAAAGCTTTTGACTTCAGCCAAGATTAATAGTAAAATCAGGGGGTGGTTTAAAAGAAAGGAAGCACAATATTTTAATGTTGGAAGTGTATTTTCTCTAGACTATAAAACCAACAGTGATCTGTACTATGTCTATTTTGTTAGGATGGTCTTTCAAAATGCACAGAAATTGTTTGCACTTATTTTTTTTTCCAAAAGCAAAAATATCCTTTACTTCTTGATTTCATTGTGGAAAATGCAGTCATGACTAGTCTAATTTTTTGTTTTAATCTAAAAAGGCATTCATTACCCTTCATAGACATAAAAAACTTTAAAATCCTATCTGCTGTTAACCTATATTAATTCAGACTGTGTAAATAATACTTAGGATTTTAGGCTCTTGAAAAGTAGAAATTTCCTCCTCATTGCCCAGAAAATTGCAAATCTGATTTCTTTCCTCATACATAATGGTGGGTGAGTGCCATGAGGAGAAAAGATGAGAGTAACCCTATTCATGCAGGAATAAGTCTGGAAGCAGTTCATGGGTTGGTCTTAATGAAATTTCTGAAGAATTGTACTTTTCATAGACTCTCTTGCAAGAAAAAAAATATCACAGTGGGATTTAATAGCATCAGAGGTTTGTAATAGAAGGAACATTATGGGAAAATAAAAATAAAATAAAATCTTCTACTCCATAAAGTGTACCCTTCCCACTGAAATTACTAGCATATTATATATGAAACTGCAGTAAAAGGGGGAAAGCACATAAAAATTATGATTATATTTTTGCCTTTAAAAATGAAATGCTTCCTCCAGTTCCATTCTTCTTTCTCAAGATTGCTTTGGCTATTCGAGGTTTTTTGTATTTTCATACAAATCTTGAAAGTATTTGTTCTAGTTCTGTGAAAAATACCACTGGTAGCTTGATAGGCAAAGCCACAGTCATCAAGACAGTATGGTACTGGCACAAAGACAGAAATATAGATCAATGGAAGAAATAGAAAGCCCAGAGATGAATCCACACAACTATGGACACCTTATCTTCTACAAAGCAGGCAAGAATATACAATGGAGTAAAGACAATCTCTTTAAAAAGTGGTGCTGGGAAAACTGGTCAACCACTTGTAGAATAATAAAATTAAATCACTTTCTAACACCACACACAAAAATAAACTCAAAATGGATTAAAGATCTAAACGTAAGACCAGAAATTGCAAAACTCCTAGAGGAGAACATAGGCAAAACACTCTCCAACATAAATCACAGCAGGATCCTCTATGATCCACCTCCCAGAATACTGGAAATAAAAGCAAAAATAAACAAATGGGATCTAATTAAAATTAAAAGCTTCTGCACAACAAAGGAAACTATAAGCAAGGTGAAAAGACAGCCTTCTGAATGGGAGAAAACAATAACAAATGAAGCAACTGACAAACAACTAATCTCAAAAATATACAAGCAACTTATGTAGCTCAAATGCAGAAAAATAAATGGCCCAATAAAAAATGGGCCAAAGAACTAAATAGACATTTCTCCAAAGAAGACATACGGATGGCTAACAAACACATGAAAAGATGCTCAACATCACTCATTATCAGAGAAATGCAAATAAAGACCACAATGAGATACCATTTCACACCAGTCAGAATGGCTGCGATCCAAAAGTCTACAAGCAATAAATGCTGGAGAGGGTGTGGAGAAAAGGGAACCCTCTTACACTGTTGGTGGGAATGCAAACTAGTACAGCCACTATGGAGAACAGTGTGGAGATTCCTTAAAAAATTGCAAATAGAACTGCCTTATGACCCAGCAATCTCACTGCTGGGCATACACACCGAGGGAACCAGAATTGAAAGAGACATATGTACCCCAATGTTCATTGCAGCACTGTTTATAATAGCCAGGACATGGAAACAACCTAGATGTCCATCAGCAGATGAATGGATAAGAAAGCTGTGGTACATATGCACAATGGAGTATTACTCAGCCATTAAAAAGAATTCATTTCAATCAGTTCTAATGAGATGGATGAAACTGGAGCCGATTATACAAAGGGAAGTAAGCCAGAAAGAAAAACACCAATACAGTATACTGACACATATATATGGAATTTAGAAAGATGGTAATGATGACCCTGTATGCGAGACAGCAAAAAAGACACAGATGTATAGAATGGACTTTTGGACTCTGTGGGAGAGGGAGAGGGTGGGATGATTTGGGAGAATGGCATTGAAACATGTATACTATCATGTAAGAAATGAAGCGCCAGCCTATGTTTGATACAGGATACAGGATGCTTAGGGCTGGTGCACAGGGATGATCCAGAGAGAGGATATGGGGTGAAAGTTGGGAGGGGGATTCAGGATTGGGACCTCGTATACACCCATGGTGGATTCATGTCAATGTATGGCAAAACCAATACAATATTGTAAAGTAAAATAAAATAAAAATAAAAATAAAATGTCTTACATAAAAAAAGTAAATAAATAAAAATGAAATGCTTTTTGTCTTTACCTGTTAAGACCTGAGTTCAGGGATCAGGTCTTCTACAAGTGATTATGGCTTCTTAAATGGTCAGAGGGCTGTTTCCTTCACTGTGCTTTAATATTAGATAAAACCTGGAGACAGAGAAAAAACTTGTGGGAATAAAAAGGCTGAGATTTCAACCATAAATTACTAGAAAATTATTTTGAGGTAGTGGTTATACTTTTCTCTCTATGGACTTATTAGAATGACACATTTTATGATCTCTTGCTGAAAAATAATGTTTAGTTGGATTGTTGCTTCTCCTGTCAAAAAAAAAAATAATATATATTTGCAATAACACTGAAAAATAAAGCAGATTATTATGGGGTTTAATACAGCAAAAACTCAAGAAAATATTACAGAAGGCTTATTTTTAAAGCCTAAAAGTCAAGATAGGAGTTTTAAAAAAAAAATAGAGAAGAATATATTCTGTCCTTTTGTTTTTGTATGCATTTGTATTGGTGGAGAAGTGAAAACAAAATAAATGGCATCTGAGTGTTTATGGAAGGATAACATTAGCTACACTGCACTGGACTTGAAAAAAAGAAATGTGCTTCTGAAATAATATTGCAGCAAAATATTTCTCCTAACCCATCTGTTCATTAAAAATAAAAAGGGATCTTTGAGCCAAGAGTGAATTATACTCAATTATGTTACCCCAAACAATCTGCCTCATGGTCATTTTTTTATCCATATTTTAACGTTTTGGGATGAAGAAACATCTTGAGAGGATATGGCTAGAGTTCTTATTGTTGTTAGCGTACATGTTGAGAAACAAATAATATCCTCTCATCATTTTATGTCATCTATATGCTGTTTTGATGTAGCATTAGAATTATTATGATATTTCAGGAAAAATAAAAGGAGAGATCAGTATGGATATGAAGTGTCAGGGAAGCCATCACAGAGAATATATCTGATAGATTTGGCAAAAATAATAGCTCCATTAAAATGAGACAAGAGTAAGACCATGAAAGTGGAGATGAAATTGTGGGGAGATTAGCCTTATAATTTTGTTCAATATATTAAAACTTTGATTTAAATAGTTTCAAGGCACAGGCATGCAAAGACCAAGTAACTAGTTTGGTAAAGTAATTCAAAATCTAGCCAGTATGAAATTATGATCACACACCTAACAGAAACAACATACATATGTTTGAACATTTATAATTGATAAATCAGGAGGGAAATGCAGTAAATTGAGGAGAAGAAACAGAGGATTTAACTCTGAGATTACTCAGTGATATTAACAGATTAAAAAATTATTTTCAAAAAATTGTGTTCAGAATTAATTGAGGCTTTTAGGTGGATTACAAAGGAAAATAGAAAGACATTGAGAATCCTTTCTGATAGAAATGAGGTCCTGGAAAGTGCACTTGATCTAAAAGTTTTGTTGTTGTTTTGTCATTATGTCCTGTCCAACTCTTGCAACCCCATGGGCTATAGCCAGCCAGGCTCCCCAGTCCATAGACTTTTCCAGGCAAGAATACTAGAGTGGGCTGCCATTTCCTTCTCCGGTGTATCTTCTCCACCCAGGGATCCAACCCACATCTCCTGCATTGTCAAGAGAATTATTTACCACTGAGCCACCTGGAAAGCCCTAACCAAGAAGTTTATCAGCCCTTATTCTTCACCCTCTCCTGCAACAGAGGAGCTACCATCTTACAAATCTTGTCATTATTACCTCTGAACTAACTCAGATATAATTTGAAAAGCTGCGTGTGTGTGTGTATAAGAGGCTTGAATATTTTGTATAATTTTTAATGAAAATTTGTTCTGCTGAGAAAAAGAAGTTTGGCACCCTCTAAATAATATTTAAAATTATTCTTTTAAACATTTAGTTATGAATTATTATATGTAAAAAGTTATATATATGTTATAAATTTGATGTGTATATTTGGTTGTTAATGTTAATATCTGTTAATGATACTTAATAAGTTTAAAAATTGACCAACAACATATTAATAAGAAAATATTACAGAAGGCTTATTTTTAAAGCCTAAAAGTCAAGATAGGAGTTTTAAAAAAAAAATAGAGAAGAATATATTCTGTCCTTTTGTTTTTGTATGCATTTGTATTGGTGGAGAAGTGAAAACAAAATAAATGGCATCTGAGTGTTTATGGAAGGATAACATTAGCTACACTGCACTGGACTTGAAAAAAAGAAATGTGCTTCTGAAATAATATTGCAGCAAAATATTTCTCCTAACCCATCTGTTCATTAAAAATAAAAAGGGATCTTTGAGCCAAGAGTGAATTATACTCAATTATGTTACCCCAAACAATCTGCCTCATGGTCATTTTTTTATCCATATTTTAACGTTTTGGGATGAAGAAACATCTTGAGAGGATATGGCTAGAGTTCTTATTGTTGTTAGCGTACATGTTGAGAAACAAATAATATCCTCTCATCATTTTATGTCATCTATATGCTGTTTTGATGTAGCATTAGAATTATTATGATATTTCAGGAAAAATAAAAGGAGAGATCAGTATGGATATGAAGTGTCAGGGAAGCCATCACAGAGAATATATCTGATAGATTTGGCAAAAATAATAGCTCCATTAAAATGAGACAAGAGTAAGACCATGAAAGTGGAGATGAAATTGTGGGGAGATTAGCCTTATAATTTTGTTCAATATATTAAAACTTTGATTTAAATAGTTTCAAGGCACAGGCATGCAAAGACCAAGTAACTAGTTTGGTAAAGTAATTCAAAATCTAGCCAGTATGAAATTATGATCACACACCTAACAGAAACAACATACATATGTTTGAACATTTATAATTGATAAATCAGGAGGGAAATGCAGTAAATTGAGGAGAAGAAACAGAGGATTTAACTCTGAGATTACTCAGTGATATTAACAGATTAAAAAATTATTTTCAAAAAATTGTGTTCAGAATTAATTGAGGCTTTTAGGTGGATTACAAAGGAAAATAGAAAGACATTGAGAATCCTTTCTGATAGAAATGAGGTCCTGGAAAGTGCACTTGATCTAAAAGTTTTGTTGTTGTTTTGTCATTATGTCCTGTCCAACTCTTGCAACCCCATGGGCTATAGCCAGCCAGGCTCCCCAGTCCATAGACTTTTCCAGGCAAGAATACTAGAGTGGGCTGCCATTTCCTTCTCCGGTGTATCTTCTCCACCCAGGGATCCAACCCACATCTCCTGCATTGTCAAGAGAATTATTTACCACTGAGCCACCTGGAAAGCCCTAACCAAGAAGTTTATCAGCCCTTATTCTTCACCCTCTCCTGCAACAGAGGAGCTACCATCTTACAAATCTTGTCATTATTACCTCTGAACTAACTCAGATATAATTTGAAAAGCTGCGTGTGTGTGTGTATAAGAGGCTTGAATATTTTGTATAATTTTTAATGAAAATTTGTTCTGCTGAGAAAAAGAAGTTTGGCACCCTCTAAATAATATTTAAAATTATTCTTTTAAACATTTAGTTATGAATTATTATATGTAAAAAGTTATATATATGTTATAAATTTGATGTGTATATTTGGTTGTTAATGTTAATATCTGTTAATGATACTTAATAAGTTTAAAAATTGACCAACAACATATTAAAAATATCATACACCATGACCAAGTGGGCTTTATCCCAGGGATGCAAGGATTCTTCAATATCCACAAATCAATCAATGTAATTCACCCCATTAACAAATTGAAAAATAAGAGCCATATGATTATCTCAATAGATGCAGAGAAGGCCTTTGACAAAATTCAACATCCATTTATGATAAAACTCTCCAGAAAGCAGGAATAGAAGGAACATACCTCAACATAGTAAAAGCTATCTATGACAAACCCACAGCAAACATTATCCTCAATAGTGAAAAATTGAAAGCATTTCCCTTAAAGTCAGAAACAAGACAAGGGTACCCACTTTCACCACTACTATTCAACATAGTTCTGGAAGTTTTGGCCACAGCAATCAGAACAGAAAAAGAAATAAAAGAAATCCAAATTGGAAAAGAAGAAGTAAAACTCTCACTGTTTGCAGATGACATGATCCTCTACCTAGAAAACCCTAAAGACTCCACCAGAAAATTACTAGAGCTAANGGGTACCCACTTTCACCACTACTATTCAACATAGTTCTGGAAGTTTTGGCCACAGCAATCAGAACAGAAAAAGAAATAAAAGAAATCCAAATTGGAAAAGAAGAAGTAAAACTCTCACTGTTTGCAGATGACATGATCCTCTACATAGAAAACCCTAAAGACTTCACCAGAAAATTACTAGAGCTAATCAATGAATACAGTAAAGTTGCAGGATATAAAATCAACACACAGAAATCCCTTGCATTCCTATACACTAATAATAATGAGAAAGTAGAAAAAGAAATTAAGGAAACAATTCCATTCACCATTGCAACAAAAAGAATAAAATACTTAGCAATATACCTACCTAAAGAAACTAAAGACCTATATATAGAAAATTATAAAACACTGATGAAAGAAATCAAAGAGGACACCAATAGATGGAGAAATATACCATGTTCATGGATCAGAAGAATCAATATAGTGAAAATGAGCATACTACCCAAAGCAAACTACAGATTCAATGCAGTCCCTATTACACTACCAGAGGTATTTTTCACAGAGCTAGAACAAATAATTTCACAATTTGTATGGAAATACAAAAAACTTCAAAAAAAAGAAATTGAAGCAGGAGAGAAATGGGCCCCCCAGGGTAAAGCAACTTGAGTTTCATTACCTCGATCAGCACGGAGATCAAAAGAGTCAATCTGAAATGAAACCAACCCTGAATATTCACTAGGACTAATGCTGAAGCTGAAACTCCAATACTTTAGCCACCTGATATGAAGAGCTGACTCATTATAAAAGACCCTGATGCTGGGAAAGATTGGATGTAGGAGGTGAAGCAGACAACAGAAGGTGAGACATTTGGATGGTATCACTGACTCAATGGACACGAGTTTGAGCAAACTTTGTCAAAGGACAGGGAAGCCTGGTGTACTGCAGTCCACAGCATCACAAAGAGTCAGAGACGACTGAGCGACTGAACAACAGTCTTGTGGACCAAAACTCCAAAATATCAGCAGCAGGATGACTAAGAGAAGAGGCTGGGCCCTGCCCAGACAGAAGATGAGAGATCACATATTTTTCATTCTTGAAGTCCAGAGACCTCCCTGACTACACATGTACAGAAAGGTTCCTTGCAGTTCAAAGAGGAGTAATGCTACCTTGGCTAAGAGCTGCATGCTCACACATAAGAGGATCCTGAGACATACCATATATGAACCCTGAACCCAGTAAATCAAAATGATTGGTCAAAGGAAACCCATAAGAGAAATCCCACAAATGTAATTCAAATTAACTTGAGGGAGTGATTCAGGGACTCTCTGAGCCTGCCCATGTGTCTACACATATGTACTGCACTCTTTTTTCCCTTCTAACAAAGACATGTTTCACTACCTTCCATCTTTGTGGGAATTCTTTTTCTTCAAAGCCAAAGGGCCAGGGCCTTTTCTCTGACCACTGGTCCAATGCCTAGGATTTTGTGCTCTAACTGCCATGATTAGACCTCAATCTCTGGCCAGGAACTGAAGCCCTAATTCAAGGCACTGCAGGCCAAGGCCACCCCAGATCAAAATAATGAAACTAACACCCATGAGCAAACCAGTCACTTAATAATTCTAACATTTTTAAATAGCTGAAGAAAATATAGCTTTCTAAAAATCATGTTTGACTATAAAAAAGTATCTTGGATGATCTAGTGGGGAGGGGGATATGATAATATAGGATGGGGGAAGAGCTGATGGATAATGTCCTAACATCAGGCAGCAGAGGACTGAAATTATTGTCCAAACGGGTGTTGGACATACGCGTGAGTAGGAATAATTTATCTGTGATAATAGGCAGATAAATATGACATAAATGGTATGACCAAAAGTGGTGAGCTTGTGTGTGTTTGTGATGGTGGAAATCTGTGGTGTTTTCTGCTAGTTGCTTGACTTTTTCAGAAAAGCGGAATGAAGTTAGCTAGCTAAAATTCAAAATGAAGAGGAGACTTGAAAAGCAGGAAAAGGTATTAAGTGATTGAATGAAAAAGTGAGAAAGTTAAGGCAAAGGGAAGATATTCTAACAACACCAAGAGTATCCTTCAGTTTTGTGACTGTGGCTTTAATGATTTGAATTACCATGGTGGTGTTTCTTTCTCCAGGTTTGCTGGCATATGTGTACGTTCAAAATTTAAAAGAAAAAAAAAAAAAAGATTTTTCTAAGCAAATCAAATAAAACAAAGAAAGGAAAGGGGGTCCAGGGAATGGAGTAAGAATATCCCAGATAGTAAGGAACAATGGAGGAGGTGGTAGGATCAGGAAACCAGAGCTTCTAATGAAGATGCAGAATTACTGAAATCCATGTTCTAGATGAAGTGAGCCGGAATACAGAAATTGGTGGACAGTGAATCCCTATCATTTGGAGCATAGAAGAATTGTAGAATTGGTCATTTTTAAATAAACACAGGAGGACTTCCCTGGTGGTCCAGTGGTTTAACATCACCTTCCAATGCAGGGGTTGTGGGTTCAAACCCTGATGGAGAAGTTATACCACATGCTTTGCAACCAAAAAACTGAAACATAAAATATAAGCAATATTGTAAAAACTTCAAAAAAGACTTTGAAAACGGTCTACATAAAAACTTTTTTAAAAATAAAAAACATATTACTGCTAATACCAAAACTAATGATCAGAGGAGTGAGTAGATAGCATAATTTTGAGATTGAAATAAATCTTGGGGAAAAATAAAAAGACTCAGGAGCACTGAAAACATTTTATAGGTGATTTCATAATGATTATAATTAAAATCAGTTATGCTGGGGAGATTGCAGATTGGAGGCTGAAGTTGTCAAAAATAAAGGAAAACAATTGGATGTCAAGGGTCCAAAATGGTGGAGTAGAAAAGTGTGTACTCATTCTATCCTGTGAGGACTTCAAAATTACAACTTGCTGCTGAAAAACCATCGATTAAGAGAATGTTGGAACACACCGAAAAAAGATCCCCCATGTTCAAGGGCAAAGGAGAAGCCCCAGCAAGACGGTAGGATGGGTGAAATTGCATTTAGAATCAAACCCTATACCAGCCATAGATACTTGGAGGGCACAAACAAACCTTGTGCGTGCCAGGACCCAGATACTCCACACAGACTGAATGAGAACTTTGTTTGAATGTCTCCTGCAGAGGTATGGATCAGCGGTGGACTGCTGCAGGGGCAGAGGCTCTGGGTGCAGACCTAGGTATGGCATATTAGCTCCACCATAGAGCCACCAGAATTTACACAGGACTGGGGAAACAGAACTCTTGAAGAGCACAAACAAAAGCTTGTGTGCGCTAGGACCCAGGAGAAAAGAGCAGTGACCTCACAAGAGACTGACCTAGACTTGACAGTGAGTGTCCAGGAGTCGCCAGAGGAGGTGTGGGTCAGCAATGGCTTGCTGCAAGGTTAGGGCACTGAGTGCAGAGCGTGTGCAGAGAACCTTTTGAAGGGGGTCATCATTATCTCCATTACCTCCACCATAGTTTGGCCTCAGGTCAAACAACAGGGAGGGAACACAGCCCTGCCCATGAAGAGAAAACTGAATAAAAGATTTACTGAGCATGGCCCAGACCATTAGAACAAGACCCAGTTTCCCCTTCAGTCATTCTCTTAGATCAAGAAGCTTCAATGAGCCTCTTATCCTTCTCCATCAGAGGGCAGACAGAATGAAAACACAATCACAGGAAACTAACCAATCTGATCACATGGAAAACCACCTTGTCTAACTCAGTGAAACTATGAGCCATGTCTTGTAGGGGCACAGAAGAGGAATGGGTCATGGTGGAGAGTTCTGACAAAAAGTGGTCCATTGGAGAAGGGAATGGCAAACCACACAAGTATTTTGGCCTTGAAAACCCCATGAACAGTATGAAAAAGGACAAAGATAGGACTCTGAAAGATGAACTCCTCAGGTCGGTAGGTGCCCACTATGCTACTGGAGATCAGTGGAGAAATGACTCCAGAGAGAATGAAGAGATGGATCCAAAGCAAAAATGACACTCAGTTGAGGATGTGATGGGTGATGGAAGTAAAGTCCGATGCTATAAAGAGCAGTGCTACATGGGAACCTGGAATGTTAGGTGCCGGGAGCCAGCATGAGGAATCCCACCCGTGACAAGGTCATGGGGCAGAGGCCTGATGGGCAAGGCTAGTCAGACCTCAGGGTTTCCCCCCTGGTATTTCCTGAGCATGTATCCCAAAAAATAAGAATCTGCCTGCCCTATTATTGTGTTTTTCCACTCTTCTGACACACTCTGGAAAAAGTCAACTCAGGGCTTTAGTCTTCTGCATTTGAAAGGGATGTTTCAGTTAAACTCCCTCTGATAACTCTCTAACTTGCCTAACAGGTTCCCCAGACCTCTTACAGCTTGTGAATTGCTTACAGCCCCCCAATCGTGAGAGGCACAAAGCTTAAAAACATCTTAAAGACACAGAGCCTTTTCAAAAGAGCTAAAAATCATATTGGTGATGGATTTCACTGTTGACTCAATGATAGCTGCCAGGCCTCCATATTCTTTATCTTTTAGGCACCTGGGAGGATATTAATCAATGTAATCAGGATATGGAAAAAGGTATATGGTAGTTTTGATGTTAGCAACACTAGACTTTTGAGTTAATTACTTTTCTTTTGTTATAAATCACTGTACTCCTTTTACTTGCTATGCTGCTGCTGCTAAGTCACTTCAGTTGTGTCTGACTCTGTGTGACCCCACAGACGGCAGCCCACCGGGCTCCCCCATCCCTGGAATTCTCCAGGCAAGAATACTGGAGTGGGTTGCCATTTCCTTCTCCAATGCATGAAAGTGAAAAGTGAAGGTGAAGTCGCTCAGTTGTGTCTGACTCTCAGCCACCCCATGGACTACAGTCCTCCACCCATGGGATTTTCCAGGCAAGAGTACTGGGGTAAATTGCTGTATTTTGCTATGTAAGAATGTAACTTTATTTAGTGCTTTCTGAGAGTGGCACCAGACTTTGGGAAGATTAATAATGCATGAAAGTGAAAAGTGAAGGTGAAGTCGCTCAGTTGTGTCTGACTCTCAGCCACCCCATGGACTACAGTCCTCCACCCATGGGATTTTCCAGGCAAGAGTACTGGGGTAAATTGCTGTATTTTGCTATGTAAGAATGTAACTTTATTTAGTGCTTTCTGAGAGTGGCACCAGGCTTTGGGAAGATCAACACAAATAAGTCTTCTGGTTGACAAACCCTTGTCAGAAAAAAGGCTGTAAGATGTTACGTGGCCCTTTTGGCCAGAAGATGACGTAAATCACCTAAGACTTGTGCATACAACTAGGTATGCAGAGAGAAAAGCCTGGTTTTGATAAGAGTCTGGGCTGCTAATGCTACACAATTTTGTATTACCCATTGATCTCTATGTACAATCAAAAAGGTATAAAAGGCCTTTCTAGATAATAGAGGCCAGGCCGGTCATTGGATTGATTTCCCCATGTGTCCTCTTTACTCTGTTTTCAGGCTGAATTCCCATCTGGGGCGTGGAGGCTCACCATGTCTACTTACTTGCCCTGGCTGATAAGATCCATAAGAGAGAGAGCCCAAGGCAGGGCACTCTCCGATATTCAAATGGGCACTGCGGCCTAACATAGATGGTGCAAGTTCCTTGTTTGGAACTTTATTGGCTTTCCACGTAAACCAAGTCATTCAGCCTCTTTTCTACACTTAATTTTCCTACTACACTATTTCTTCCTAATCTAATCTTATATTAATAAATAAATAAGTTTTTCCCTCGCCTACTCCGTCTCCCCTTCGAATCACCCTGGATCCACTGGGGCTGGACCCAGGCAGTTAGGTCCATGAATCAAGGCAAGTTGGAAGTGGTGAAACAGGAGATGGTAAGAGTGAACATCGGCATTTTAGGAATCAGCAAACTAAAAAGGACTCGAATGGGTAAATTTAACTTAGATAACCATTATATCTACTACTGTGGACAAGAATCCCTTAGAAGAAATGGAGTAACCATCAAAGTAAACATAAGAGTCTGAAATGCAGTACTTGGATGCAATCTCAAAATTGATACAAAAAGCAGTTTGTTTCCAAGGCAAGCCATTTGATACCACAGTAATCCAAGTCTATGCCCAAATCAGTAATGCTGAAGAAGCTGAAGTTGAATGGTTCTATGAAGACCTACAAGAACTTCTAGAACTAACACCCCCAAAAAAGATGTCCTTTTAATTATAGGGGAATGGAATGCAAAAGTAGGAAGTCAAAAGATACCTGTAGTAACAGGCAAATTTGCCCTTGGTGTACAAAATGAAGCAGGGCAAAGGCTAACAGTTTTGCAAAGGAACAAACTGGTCACAGAAAACACCCTCTTCCAACAACTCAAAAGAAGACTCTACACATGGACATCACCAAATGATCAATACCAAAATCAGATTGATTATACTCTATGTAGCCAAAGATCGAGAAGCTATATACAGTCAGCAAAAAAAAAAAAAGACCAGGAGCTGACTGTGGTTCAGCTCATGAACTCCTTATTTCCAAATTCAGACTTAAACTGAAGACAGTATGGAAAAACCACTAGACCACTCAGGTATGATCTACATCAAATCCCTTAAGATGATACAGTGTAAATGAGAAATAGATTCAAGGGATTAGATCTGATAGACAGAGTGCCTGAAGAATTATGGGCCAAGGTTCCTGACATTGTATCCCAAAGAGATAGGGATCAAGATCATCCCCAAGAAAAAGAAATGCAAAAAGGCACACTAGTTGTCTAAGGAGGCCTTATAGAAAGCTGAGAAAAGAAAATATGAAAAAGGCAAAGGAGAAAAGGAATGATATACCCATATGAATTCAGAGTTTCAAGAATAGCAAGGAGATATAAGAAAACCTTCCTTGGAGATCAATGAAAAGAAATAGAGGAAAACAATAGAATGGAAAGACTAGAGCTCTCTTCAAGAAAATTAGAGATACCAATGGAAAACTTTTTGCAAAGATGAGTTCAATAAAGGACAGAAATGGTACGGACATACAAGAAGCAGAAGATATTAAGAAGAGGTGGCAAGAATACACAGAAGACCTGTACAAAAAAAAAAAATCTTCATAACCCATATAACCATAATGCTGAACCTAGAGCCAGACATCCTGGAATGCAAAGTAAAGTGGACCTTAGGAAGTGTTGCTACTAACAAAGCTAGTGAAGGTGATGGAATTCCAGCTGAGATATTTGAAATCCTAAAAGATGATGCTGTTAAAGTGCTGCACACAGTTGAGTTCAGTAGTTCAGTCGTGTCTCTTTGCAACCCCATGGACTCCACCATGCCAGGCCTCCCTGTCCACCACCAACTCCTGAGACTACTCAAACTTGTGTCCATTGAGTCAGTGATGCCATCCAACCATCTCATCCTCTGTCATACCCGTCTTCTCTCACTTTCACTCTTTCCTAGCATCAGGGTATTTCCAAATGAGTCAGTTCTTTGCATCAGGTAGCTAAGTTATTGGAGTTTCAGCTACAACATCAGTCCCTCCAATGAATATTCAGAATTGATTTCCTTTTGGATGGACTGTTTGGATCTCCTTGCAGTCCAAGGCACTCTCAACAGTCTTCTCCAAGACCACAGTTCCAAAGCATCAATTGTTCGGCACTCTGTTTTCTTTCCAGTCCAACCCTCACATCCGTACATGACTACTGGAAAAACGATAGCTTTCACTAGACAGACCTTTGTTGGCAAAGTAATGTCTCTTCTTTTTAATATGCTGTTTAGGTTGGTCGTAACCTTTCTTCCAAGCAATAAGAATCTTTTAATTTCATGGCTGCTGTCACCTTCTGCAGTGATTTTGGAGCCCTCAAAAATAAAGTCTGACACTGTTTCCACTGTTTCCCTATCTATTTCCCATGAAGTGATAGGAACAGAACTGATCACCAAAGAACTGGTGCTTTTGAACTGTGGTGTTGGATAAGACCCTTGAGAGTCCCTTGGGCCACAAGGAGATCCAACCAGTCCATCCTAAAGGAAATTGTTCCTGATTATTCAATGGAAGGACAGATGGTGGTGCTGAAACTCCAATGCTTTGGCCACCTATTTTGAAGAACTGTCATTTGAAAAGACCCTAATGCTGGAAAAATTGAAGGCAGGAGGAGAAGGGTTTGACAGAAGATGACATGGTTGGATGGCATCACCAACTCAATGGACATGGGTTTGAGTAAACTCTGAGAGTTGGTAATGGACAGGGAGGCCTGACTTGTTGCAGTCCAAGAGGTCACAAATATTGGGACACAACTGAGCGACTGAACTGAACTGATATATATCTGTCTCTTATACACATCTCAGTGGTATCACATATATGATGTGATTTATAACTTCTGGAAAACTTCACTGAACACTCATGAGAGAATGATAGAGAAAAGTGTTTCACTTTGGAAAGATAGGGACAGAGGAAAGGGAGAGAATGGGTGATTAAATAGTTAATCCTACTAGGGAATTACCAGTAGAGAAAAAAGTACTGAAGACTCTGTAAGTTAGTGATCACTTACCCATGGCGGATTCATGTCGAAGTATGGCAAAACCAATATAACATTGTAAAGTAATTAGCCTCCCATTAAAATAAATAAACTTTTTTAAAAAAGAAAAAAAAAATCGAAAGATAAAAAAAAGAAAGTAGGTTTGCTTAACCATAAAAGCAAGCAGCTTGCTTAGCAGCAAAACCATGCAATAGAAATGCAAGAAATGTCCCAAACAATAGGACAGTAGAGGCATGAGACCCATGTCCTGCTCAGTGAGCTTAGTACACTTATATTTCCCAGGATATGCTCCACTGCACACATGAAAAACAAAAATACAATGAAAGGTGACATTACACCAAAACCTGAGATGATTTACCATACCATAGTATACAGTAACCATGTTTTTGTTCGTTTGCACTGTGCCGTTGAGTCCCAGCTTGTCCATGTAAGACAAGAAAATTTCTCTTGATGTGGAGGAAGAACTGATGATGCAAGTTTGACATCTATGCTAGGATGAGGAAGAAGGGGTCTTCTCCTCCCCCACACTTTTCCTATGATTATAAAACTGTTACCCACTAAGTTCTTGGGGCAGCATTCCACCCTTGTCTACCTGCTTGTATCTCTCAAAAACATCATATTGTAATAAACTCTCTTCTTATCTGTCACTCTGCCTCTCCCTGAATTCTTCTCATGCTCAGACAGAAGAACCTGCACTCTACTAAGTCAAAAGACACATTCTATCAGTTTTAGAATTAGCCGCAGTCCTGGGTATCCAAAAATGAGCCCGTCATTAGGCCTGTCGATATCTATCGTCGTTCAGTTGCTAAGTCATGTCTGGCTCTGCGACCCCATGAACTGTAGCATGCCAAGCTTCCCTGTCTTTCACTATCTCCCAGAGTTTGCTCAAACTCATGTCCACTGAGTCGGTGATGCTCTCTAATCATTTTGTATCTATATCTACTTATAAAAAATTAAAAGAAACAGATAAGTTACCAGTTCAGTTCAGTCACAGCCATGTCCAACTCTTTCTGACCCCAAGGACTGCAGCACGCCGGCTTCCTTGTCTGTCACCAGCTCCTGGAGCTTGCTCAAACTCATGTCCATCAAGTCGGTGATGCCATCCAACCATCTCATCCTCTGTCATTCCCCTTTTCCTTCTGCCTTCAGTCTTTCCCAGCATCAGGGTCTTTTCTAATGAGTCTGCTCTTTGCATCAGGTAGCCAAAGTATTGGAGTTTCAGCTTCAGCATCAATCCTTCCAGTGAATATTCAGGACTGATTTCCTTTAGGATGGACAGTTTGATCTCCTTGCAGTCCAAGGGACTCTCAAGAGAGAATCATATATGCTCACAATTATTTAAACACAAATTACCTGCTCTGTGACTTCAAATCTGGATATCACTTCCACAAAGTTTATTCTTAATTTAAGGAAAAGAAATATTTTAATATCAGGTTAAGCAAACGCCATTGAGTTTACCTGAACATAAGACATTATTTTTGTTATAAGTCCACAGTATATTCCAAATTCAAATGTACATCTTAAGAATTAAGTCACAACTTATTCCTTTCTGTTAGATATGGTCACTGAGATTTAAGTCTATTATCCCAAACTGTTTGCTATTATTAAGGCTGAATGGTTGTAGATTTTAAAAAGGGATCATTTATAGTAAATAGGCTTAAAAACTTAAAAAGTTTTAAAAATGCCAATAAACTCCTATTTAATTGTTTCTACTTTCAAGAGTATAAAACTAAGTATGTGGTATGATCATAGCAGTTAATATAGGCAAAGAAAGAAGTATTTTTATTGAAGTGTTAGACTTATGGGTTAGTTTACTCCTCTATTAAGAAGTATACTTTAAAAAAAACAGCTTTTAAAAGTCAATTACCTGGAAAGAACAGTATTTGAGAAGTTGGAAATACATTTACTATGTAATCAATAATTATTTAGCATGCAGCTCTAGGAAACATGGCACATTGATGGGTGATCTTATAATTTTAAATAAGTTTTGGGTCTCAAAGCGTTTACAGGTATTTTGGAAGACAAAAGAAGCACTCATGAAAGTTACATAAGGAGTAAGTAATAATACAAGTGATACTGCCAAATATATGTCATGTAGAGGGAAATGGTCAATATGAACCCACACCTTTATTATAAGACACTCAGACATCTAGGCATGCCACTCCATTCTTCATACTCTCCCCCACTTCAGCCACACATTCAGTGACTCCTTCCTCCAGGCTTTACACAGATGCATTGGGCAATGCCTCAACTCAGACTGTCTCACGTACTCTGCACTTCCTGCCTCAGCATCTGCCTGCTACTACGGTAGAGATACCCGCAGATGCAAGGGGCTTAATACTATCGAGTAACCCTTGACAACTGGGATATGAGAACTAATAGAGAAATGGTTTCCCTATTTCATCATCCTGGCACATAGTTCTGAGTCATAAAATTCATAAGGATTGAGGACTGAGCATCAGTCTCCTTGGGGGACACATCTCTGTATTGTTTTTTACTCTTTCCCTTTTCACTCCCACTGCCTCTCTCTCCTGCTACCTAAAATCATCTCCCAAGTAAACAACCTACACATAAACCCTGAAATAGGGCATGTGTGTGGACAAGCTTGAGGATCTTAATCCGTTAGAAGAACTCTTGACGTTGGCAGGTGTTAATTCTCTTGCTAAAGGAGAGCAGCTTCTGTTTACCTGGGGACTTTGCAAAAACTCTGCCAGAAGCCAGAGCTTCTCAGATGATGCTTTCTTCCTCACTGCCTCCAGCCTGGATCAGATCTAAGCAAAACTGGAATAGGAAACAGCCCCTATTTTGGGAGGAAATAGTTGGCACACCCAAAGTGTTCGCAGTTGGGTTAGTAGGTAGCCAGGAATAAGTGGAACACATGTGAGAGTGGAGCTTGTGTATGTTGGCTCAAAGTAATTAGGAAAAAAGTCTTGATAGTGGAGTATTTATTGATTTAAGAGCATTTACCCATGACTTGTGGCTTCCCAGGTGGCACTAATGATAAAGAACCTGCCTGCCAATGCAGGAGACATAGCTGCAGGTTTGATCCCTGGGTTGGGAAGATCCCCTGCAGGAGGGCGTGGCAACCCACTCCAGTATTCTTGTCTGGAGAATCCCATGGACAGAGGAATCTGGTGGGCTACAGTCCATAGGGTTGCAAAGAGTCGGGCATGACAGAAGCACGCATGCACACCCATGACTTGGGATGCAATATGTGGGTAAAGCCTCTTGGAGCTGACCTAAAACCTGGCGAAAGATTTCTTTGAAGCTTTGGTACAATAATCTTCTATAGAAAGCAAGGTAGGGATTCCAAAAACACTCTGGCATGGTATTGTGGAAGGAATCCTAGGCTAGGGAGGTGAGAATACAGAACTTATTTCTCATTTCCTGCCCCAGTGACATGGCTTACCTGCAAGATCAGCTAGTCACTCAACCACACACAATGTGAAAGTTGAATTAAAGTCCTAGATTAGCCTTGGTCAGTCCACTGACCAATGAGTTTTGAATTTATTTTGTTTTTTTTTATATATATATATATATATAGTTATATATATATATATAGTTATTCTGTGTATTCTTACCACCTCCTCTTAATATCTTTTGCTTATGTTAGGTCCATCCCATTTCTGTCCTTTATTGAGCCTATATTTGCATGAAATGTTCCCTTGGTATATCTGATTTTCTTGAAGAGATCTCTAGTCTTTCCCATTCTATTGTTTTCCTGTTTGTTTGTATTGCTCACAGAAGAACATTTTATCTCTCCTTGCTATTCTTTGGAACTCTGCATTCAAATGGGTATATATTTCCTTTTCTCCTTTGCTTTTCACTTCTTTTCCTTTCTCAGCTACCTCTAAGGCCTTCTCTGAAAACCATTTTGCTCTTTTGCATTTCCTTTTCTTGGGGATAATCTTGATCCCTGTCTCCTATACAATGTCACGAATCTCTGTCCATAGTTCATCAGACACTCTATCAGATCTAATCCCTTGAATCTATTGCTGGACTCACTATGCCAGCATATTTGGAAAACTCAGCAGGGGCCACAAGACTGGAAAAGGTCTGTTTTCATTCCAATCCCAAAGAAAGGCAATGCCAAAGAGTGCTCAAACTACCGCACATTTTCACCCATCTCACACACTAGCAAGTAATGCTCAAAATTTTCCAAGCCAGACTTCAACAGTACATGAACCATGAACTTCCACTTTTTCAAGCTAGTTTTAGAAAAGGCAGAGGAACCAGAGATCAAATTGCCAACATCTGCTGGATTATTGAAGAAGCAAGAGAGTTCTAGAAAAACAAAACATCTACTTCTGCTTTATTGACTTCACCAACGCCTTTGACTGTTTGGATCACAATAAACTATGGAAAATTATTAACTAAATGGGAATACCAGTCCACCTGAGCTGACTCCTGAGAAAATTGTATGCAGGTCAAAAAGCAACAGTTAGAACTGGACATGAAACAACAGTTTCCAGATCGGAAAAGGAGTACCTAAAGGCTGCATAGTTTCTCCCTGCTTATGATGCTGGGAGGGATTGTGGGCAGGGGGAGAAGGGGATGACAGAGGATGAGATGGCTGGATGGCATCACCGACTCGATGGAGGTGAGTTTGAGTGAACTCTGGGAGTTGGTGATGGACAGGGAGGCCTAGCATGCTGCAATTCATGGGGTCACAAAGAGTCAGACACAGCTGAGTGATTGAACTGAACTAAACTGAACGACTGATGTGAACTGAATTGAATGTCAGCAAATGACAGCAGTAATTAAGTCCTCCTGATGGCATGGTCTGATAAAATGAGATTTAATACTGAGACTGTAGGGAGCCAGGATAGAGTTATTAGAATGGGCTAGTAAGGGACAATCATGCTTGTAGCTCAAGTCCTAGTGGGAATTGGACCATGGTGGCATAAAGTAGTCATCTGTTTAGAGGATGCAGTGAAGTTAACATCTTCAGGCAAAAGTTAAATTTCAGTCAGATGCAAAAAATTATAAGTTAGAAAAGATTTAAGACATTTTGCTGAAAACTGATTATGGAGTAAAATGCTGGAAATATCAAACACTGTGACTTTTTTTCCACATTCCTGGGAACATCCCCTGAAAATATAACAGGTGGAAGCAAATGGGTTTCTCAGGAATAAGGAACATAAGGTGAGCACCAGCTACAAAGTCGGTACCAATGGTCATGACAGTGAAATTAAAATAGAATAATGTATTGGACACTTAGCAGTAGGTAGAAGAAGCAAATGTTTTGCCTTTTCTCTACTTGTAATTTGTTCAAGAAACGCTAAAACATTTAGCACCAAGTTTGTATTTTAATTGCATTCTTTTTCTCATAGATAAACAGCCTTTTTTTATCATTTCCCCCATATTCCACACAAGTCTTAGTATTATATTTTTAAATATAAGAAGGTCATATGGCTTTTTCCAACTTAATTAGAATGAACCATTATGTCACTTATCATAGATAATTACACAATTTAATCTTTTAAATTATTTTAAAATATTGTTATTTCAGGAAATTAGATGTTATACTGTGTTTATAAAATAGATGAGAGATATGAATGATGAGAGACTTAATATAACTTAGCAGGTTTTATTGTATTAAGCTGAATCTTCTGTTCTTTTATTATTATTCAAAAGAAGCAAGGGTGAATTCATCCAAGACAGTTCATAAACTGGATGCTTTTAGCCCTCTATAATCTTTCAGATCTGTTTCAATATAAAACAAATCTACCATGCAGGTAAAATCACATTGTAGAAGGAAAATATAGGAGACAATAAGCTTCAGGACTGAAACTCATAGTTTTAAGTACTGCTTTATACTGGTTAGTGCTTCAGTGAAAAGGGATGAACCACTTCTCAAATATGCTTCCTTCTATTTAGAAACACCCTGGGGTGGATCCACAGGACAAATGGAGATCATGGGGAATGGCTGAGTGTGCTTTACCTACACTACTCTACAGATGGTTTATTACTTAAATAATAGGGTAGCTTTAATTTTGCTGCTCTAACTGGCTTGATTTGATCTTTAAAAAATAGTTTATGGCCTAAAATCTTGGATTATTGTAGCTAAATGTCTGCTGTACTTATCTCTTACTTGCTATGCACAATGGTTCTGATCTGATTATAGGGTGCCTTCTAATTAGATGACTGGCTTTGATTGTGTGTTGGAAGTTTGTTGATTTTCAGGGTAACCTCTGTTTATACTATTAATGAATTGCTTGCTTTATTCAGGAAGAGACTGCTGATGTGTCTAGGAAAAGGAAATTAAAAAAAAAAAAAGAAAACTGAACATTATTTTCTCAGCTTGTTTAGAGACTGTTATTTCAAGTCATTATCAATTTTTAAAATGTTTTCTGGTACTTTTATTTTCTTATTTTTTAAATATAAATTTTTGTATTTTAATTGGAGGCTAATTACTTTACAATATTGTACTGGTTTTGCCATACATCTACATGAATCCTCCATGGGTGTACACATGTTCCCCATCGTGAATCCCTCTCCCCTCTCCCTCCCCATACCATCCCTCTGGGTCATCCCAGTGCACCAGCCCCGAGCATCCTGTATCATGCATTGAATCTGGTCTGGCAATTTGTTTCACATATGATACTATACATGTTTCAATGCCATTTGAGGAATAAATTTGTTGTAGAAAATAAATGAAGAAGGAAAACAGAAGATAAAAAGAAAGTAAATTAATTTTCAATCTTTTTTTTTATTTTCATTTAACTTACATTTTATTTACTTTCTTAAATATGTAAAGGTGAGTATTAATAAGGTAGGGTAAAATAATTATGCTCTTATCTTCTCTAAAAACAAAGTGCTAAGCTGTGACTTTTCTCCTTAGGGATTTTTCTTTACAAGAAACAGAGATTATGTGGAGAATCCAAAGAAATAAGAGGCTAGAAGTACTGGTTAGCAGGCTACAATTTTACTGCTTTCAAAGAGATACTAAAATTACAGTTCTCTGAAGCTAATATTCCTTTAATGCCTTTCAAAAAATATAATTAAAGTATATAAGCCATGATCATTAAATTAACTATAGGAGAGATAGTAAATTAAAAGAAAATTAATTCACTTTAATATTCTAGCAGTATGCAACTTTTTTCTTCCATGTAAAAAATGCTTAAGCAAAGTTATTCATGAATAAAAGACATTTAATAAAGAAATTTGTTCACAGTTGTGTATAAATGAAGGGAATAAACAGTAAAAGGATGAATTTCCTAGGCAGGTACCTAATCTGTTGATAATGCCAACCACAATCATTTATTATATCCTGACTCCAACTGGATTTTTTGGTTGTTTACAATGTAACAGTCATTTAAGCAGAGCCTGAATATAAAATAATGAAAAAAAAAAAAACAATCTTTTCCTCAAATAAAACAAATTTTTTTTCCTTCAAATAAAAACAAAATTTTTAAGCAGTCTAGAGATAAAAATTATTAATACTTAAATTATTTTTTATTTATCAAATATACCTGAATTGGTTTAATTTAATATAATTTCACATAAATCTTAAAAATTCTTATTTATGAATTGTATTTTCTATGGTTCGTTTATTTAGTAACCATTATTCAAATTTGAAGTAATTCATCAATTACTTTTTGTTATTGATGATGATGCTGATATTAAATAGTGATAAAGCTGTCTCTTATACACATCTAGATGTGTATAAGAGACAGCCCATTTATGAAAACAAATAGAGATTAATAATATATTTTACATTTTAAATCTTCCAAATTCCTGTTCATCATTATGAGTTGACAAATAAGTTATTCATTTAATAAATCATTTCTTTATTCTTTAACAGATATTGAATTTTTGCATTATGCTAGTTACAAAGAACTACTTAGACATAATCTCTAGCACTGAATAGATAGTTATTTCTGAAACACAAATGAAAAAATCTATTGTAAAAAAATAGAAAAACTGAGATAAGATTGCACAAAGAAGGATAACATATTCTGTCCATTTCTGACTGTAGACTTAACTTTGTCATGTGACATTGTAGCTCTACATTAAGAGATAGATTATGGTGTATAATTTGTTTTAGCCAATATGACATTAATAAATATTATATAAGAAAAGGGTTAAGAAATTCTTGAGCACTGGGACTTATCCTGCTTGTGCTATTGAAACATTGAAACCATCATGTGAAAAATTGCCTAAGCTAGCTTATTCATTGGAAAAGACCTGGAGGCTGGGAAAGACTGAAAGAAAAGGGAGAAAAGAACAGCAGAGGATGAGATGGTTAGATAGCATCACCAAATGAATGGACATTAATGTGAGCAAACTCTGGGAGATAATGAAAGGCAGGGAAGCCTGGCGTGTTGCAGTCCATGGGATTGTAAAGAGTTGGGACACGACTCAGAGACTGAACAACAGCAACAAACCTTCCTGGGGGATGAAAGGCCACTTGGAAGCAAACTAAGATTCCCCAGCCATAAGATATAATCATCTAACTGCTAGATAACACTTCAATTGACATGAGAAATCCCAACAGAAAGATCGGCTAGGCAGGGCTGTACTATCAACAATTGATCCAAAGAATTATAAAAAATAAACAGTTTAAGGCAATATCTTTGGATTACTTGTTATATGATAGTAATAGAGTATTTTTATGAAAGTAATCAAATTTTGCTTATTAAATTTTATAGCATTAAGAAAGGAAATATTCATCCAACACAAATTATTCTTTTCAATTCTAAAGTGAGTTTAAATTTATTGAAAAGTTCTCAAAACTAATCATAGTGTATGTGTATCCTTCATCCAACTTACTGTATCAGTAACAACTTTTGTATGCATAGTACTATTAACAAAACCATAAAATTAGAATGGGCACAATACTATGAACTATTTATGCAGATTTTTTTTTCATAATTTTACCAAATTTTCTCTGAATTCCATTTTAAAATTTCAGATCAGTATTTCCCTGCCTTTCCCCAGCATGATAATTTTGAAGAGTTCTGGTCAGAAATATGGATCTTAATTTGGGGTTTGTCTGATGCCTTTTGCAGGGTTATATTGAGATTATGCATTTTTTCACTAATGTCAAAATATTATTGTGATCTACTTGGTACTTCATCAAAGCGGTGCATGATATGTCTTATTATTTATGTTGTTAACTTGGAATATTTCATTATATGGGTGTAGTATATGCAGAATAGATCATGAGAAATACGGCTGGAAGAAGCACAAGCTGGAATCAAGATTGCCAGGAGAAATATCAATAACCTCAGATATGCAGATGACACCACCCTTATGGCAGAAAGTGAAGAGGAACTAAAAAGCCTCTTGATGAAAGTAAAAGAGGAGAGTGAAAAAGTTGGCTTAAAGCTCAACCTTCAGAAAATGAAGACCATGGGATCCGGTCCCATCACTTCATGGGAAATAAATGGGGAAACAGTGGAAACAGTGTCAGACTTTATTTTTTGGGGGCTCCAAAATCACTGCAGATGGTGACTGCAGCCATGAAATTAAAAGACGCTTACTCCTTGGAAGAAAAGTTATGAGCAACCTAGATAGCATATTCAAAAGAGACATTACTTTGCCGACTAAGGTCCGTCTAGTCAAGGCAATGGTTTTTCCAGTAGTCATGTGTGGATGTGAGAATTGGACTGTGAAGAAGGCTGAGTGCCAAAGAATTGATGCTTTTGAACTGTGGTGTTGGAGAAGACTCTTGAGAGTCCCTTGGACTGCAAGGAGATCCAACCAGTCCATTCTGAAGGAAATCAGCCCTGGGATTTCTTTGGAAGGAATGATGCTAAAGCTGAAGCTCCAGTACTTTGGCCACCTCATGTGAAGAGTTGACTCATTGGAAAAGACTTTGATGCTGGGAGGGATTGGGGGCAAGAAAAGAAGGGGACGACAGAGGACGAGATGGCTGGATGGCATCACTGACTCTATGGATGCAAGTCTGAGTGAAGTCCGGGAGTTGGTGATGGACAGGGAGGCCTGTCATGCTGCGATTCATGGGGCTGTAAAGAGTTGGACACAACTGAGCGACTGAACTGAACTGATACACATGTTCCTCATCCTGAACCCCCCTCCCTCCTCCCTCTCCGTACCAACCCTCTGAGTTGTCTCAGTGCACCATCCCCAAGCATCCAGTATCATGCGTTGAACCTGGACTGGCAATTCATTTCATATATGATATTATACATGTTTCAATGCCATTCTCCTAAATCATCCTTTTGGACTCTGTAAAACTGCATTCTAATCTTAGCCTGCTGGTGTTGTGATAGCCTCAGTTCAGTTCAGTACAGTGGCTCAGCCATGTCCTCATTGTGACCCCATGGACTGCAGCACACCAGGTTTCTCTGTGAATCACCAAATCCTTGCTCAAACTCATGTCCATTGAGTCAGTGATGCCATCCAACCATCTCATCCTCTTGTGGTCCCCTTCTTCTCCTGCCTTCAATTATCTTCCCCAGCATCAGGATCTTTTCCAATGAGTCAGTTCCCACATGAGGTGGCCAAAGTATTGGAGGTTCAGCTTCAGCATCAGTCCTTCCAATGAATATCATTGATTTCCTTTAGCATTAATTGATTTGATCTCCTTGCTGTCCAAGGGACTCTCAAGAGCCTTCTTCAACACTGTAGTTCAAAAGCATCAATTCTTTGGTGCTCAGCTTTCTTTATAGTCCAAACTCTCACATCCATGCATGACTACTGGAAAAACCATAGCTCTGACTAGATGGACCTTTTTTCAGAAGGTAATGCTTCTGCTTTTTAATATGCTGTATAGGTTGGTCATAGCTCTTCTTCCAAGGAGCAAGCGTCTTTTAATTTCATGGCTGCAATCACCATCCACAGTGATATTGGAGTCCAAGATAATAAGTTTTTCACTGTTTCCATTGTTTCCCCATCTGTTTGCCATGAAGTGATTGGATAGGATGCCATGATCTCAGTTTATTGAATGTTGAGTTTTAAACCACCTTTTTCACTCTCCTCTCACTTTCATGAAGAGGCTCTCCATTTCCTCTTCACTTCCTGCCATAAGGGTGGTATCATCTGTGTATCTGAGTTTATTGATATTTCTCCTGGCAATTCTAATTCCAGCTTGTGCTTTATCCAGCCCAGAATTTTGCATGATGTATGTACTCTGTATATAAGTTAAATAAGCAGGGTGACATTATACAACCTTGATGTCCTCCTTTCCCAATTTGGAACCAAACTGTTGTTTCATGGTCAATTCTAACTGTTGCTTCTTGACCTGCCTACAACTTTCTCAGGAGGCAAGTAAGGTGCTCTGGCATTCCCAACTCTTTAAAAATTTTCCACAGCTTGTTGTGATCCACACAGTCAAAGGCTTTGGCATAATAGTAATAATAAAGCAGTAGATATTTTTCTGGAACTGTCATACTTTTTCAATGATCCAGCGGATGTTGGCAATTTGATCTCTGGTTCCTCTGCCTTTTCTGAATACAGCTTGAACATCTTGAATTCATGGTTCATGTACTGGAGAAGCCTGACTGAGAGAATTTTGTGCATTACTTTGCTAGCATGTGAGATGAATTTAAAAGTGTGGTAGTTTGAACATTCTTTGGCATTGCCTTTCGTTGGAATTGGAATGAAAACTGGCGTTTTCCAGTCCTGTGGCCACTGCTCAGTTTTCCATTTTTTTCCAGGAGAAAAGAGAAATGACCCTACAAGAGACTGACCCAGACTCGCCTGTGAGTGTCCACAAGTCTCCAGCAGAGGCATGGGTCAAAAGTGGCCTGCTGCAGGGTCGGAGGCCCCTGAGTGTGGCAGTGTGTACAAAGGATGTTTTTAAGGAGGCCACCATCATCTTCATTACCTCCAACATAGTTTGGAATCAGGTCAAGCAAGATTGATGGAACACAGCCCCACTGATCCACAGAAAATTAAAGATTTACTGATCATGGTCCCGCCCATCAGAACAAGACCCAGTTTCCCTCACAGTGAATATCTACCATCAGGAAGCTTCCATAAGTCTCTTATCCTTCAGAGGGCAGACAGAATGAAAACCATGATCACAGAAAACTAATCAAACTCAACAAGGACCACAGTCTTGTCTAACTGAATGAAACTATGAGCCATGCCTTGTAGGGCCACTTAAGAAGGATGGGTATTAGTGGAGAATTATGACAAACGTGGACCACTGGAGATGAGAATGGCAAACCACTTTAGTATTCTTGTCTTGAGAACCCCATGAACATTATGAAAAGGTTAAAACATATAACACTAAAAGATGAACTCCTCATGTTGGTAGGTGCTCAATATGCTACTGAAGATCAGTGGAGAAATAACTCCAGAATGAATGAAGAGACAGAGCCAAAGCAAAAACAATGCCCAGTTGTGGATGTCACTGGTGATATAGGTAAAGTCCAATATTGTAACAGGTAATATTGCATATGAGCCTGGATTGATAGGTCCATGAATCAAGGCAAATTAGAAGTGGTCAACAAGGAGATGGCAAGAGTGAACATCAACATTTTAGGAATAGTGAACAAGAATGGACTGGAATGGGTGAATTTAATTCAGGTGACCATTATATCTACTACTGTTGGCAAGAATCCCTTAGAAGAAAGGGAGTAACCATCACAGTCAACAAAAGAGTCCAAAATGCCATATTGGATACATTCTCAAAAATGACAGAATTATCTCTTTTTGTTTCCAAGGTAAACCTTTAATAACACAGTAATCCAAGTCTATGCCCCAACCAGTATTCCTGAAGAAACTGAAGTTGAATGGTTCTATGAAGACCTACAATAACTTCTAGAACAAACACCCAAAAAAGGTGTCCTTTTTATCATAGGGGACTTCTATGCAAATATAGGAAATCAAGATACATCTAGAGTAACAGGCAAATTTGTCCTTGGAGTACAAAAGAAAGCAGGGCAAAGGCTAATATAGTTTTGCCAAGAGAACACACTGGTCATTGCAAACACCCTCTTCCAACAACACAAGAGAAGACTACACATGAACATCAGCAGAGGGTCAACACTGAAATCAGATTGATTATATTATTTATAACCAAAAGTGGAGAAGCTCTATCACTTCAGTTCAGTCACTCAATCGTGTCTGACTCTTTGCAACCCCATGAACTGCAGCACACCAGGCCTCCCAGTCCATCACCAACTGCTAGAATCTATGCAAACTGATGTCAATACCATCTCATCTTCTGTTGTCCCCTTCTTCTCCTGCCTTCAATCTTTCCCAGCATCAGGGTCTTTTCAAATGTGTCATCTTTCCTCATCAGGTGGCCAAAGTTTTGAAGTTTGAGCTTCAACATTAGTCCTTCCAATGAGCACCCAGGACTGATCTCTTTTTGGATGACTGTAGTTCAGCTCATGAAATCCTTATTGCCAAATTCAGACCTAAATTGAAGAAAGTAGGGAAAACCACTAGACCATTCAGGTATGATCTAAATCAAATCCCTTAGGATTACACAGTGGAAGTGATAAATAGATTCATGGGGTTAGATCTGATAGACAGAATGCCTGAAGAACTATGGACAGAGGTTCATGACATTGTATAGGAGGCTGTGATCAAGACCATCTCCAAGAAAAAGAAATGCAAAAAAGGAAAATGATTGTCTACAGAGGCCTTACAAATAACTGAAGAAAGAAGAGAAGCTAAAGGCACAGGAGGAAAGGAAAGATATATCCATTTGAATTCAGAGTTCCAAAGAATAGCAAAGAGAGATAGGAAAGACTTCCTCAGTGATCAGTGCAAAAAAATAGAGGAAAACAATAAAGTGGGAAAGACTAGAGATCTCTTCAAGAAAATTAGAGATACCAAGGGAAGATTTCATGCAAAAATGGGCTCGATAGACAGAAGTGGTATGGACCTAACAAAAGCAAAGATGTGCACAATTAGGGGCAGAAATTTTATGGATATAAAAGCAGATGATATTAAGAAGAGATGGCAAGAATACACAGAATATATAAAAAAATCTTCATAACCCAGATAACCATGATGGTGTGATCACTCCTCTAGAGCCAGACATCCTGGAGTGTGAAGTTAAGGTGGCCTTAGGAAGAAATACTATAAACAAAGCTAGTGGAGGTGATGAAATTCTAGTTGAGCTGTTTCAGATCCTAAAAGGTGATGTGACAGCTTACCACCAATCATTCAGAGACTTGCATGTGGGATATCTCTGTGAAGTTCAAATGGATCTTGCAGCATTTTAAAGTATAATAAAAGCAATATTTAGAGACATAAATCTCAAGTTTCAGCCCTTAGCTAGCTATTAATAGTCTAATTTTAGAGAATTTCACACCATAGGTACTTATTTTTTTTCTCTGTAAAATGAAAACTAATCAGAATTTAACATACAGAACTATGAAAAAATAAACTGACATGTATGTATGATCTATGAAAATTGTGAGAAGGTTTATAAATTATCACAAGTAGTTATTATTTTTTTTTACTATCACTATTTTGCTTTATTATCTTTCTAGGGTAAAAATGGGCACACTTGGGATATATTATGTTTTATTCCAGACTACCACAAAAAGTATTACAATTAAGTGAATCATACAATTTTTGTTTTCCTAATGCATATAAAACTTATTTTTAGGTTAAACTGTATGCTGTTAAACTGTGCAAAAGCAGTATGCCTAAAAAGAAAGCACATTAAACATTTTAAAATACATTTGGGGGCTTTTCTGGCAGTTCAGTGGTGGTTCAACCCCTGTTCAGGGAACTAAGACTCCACATGCCACACTGCACTGATAATAAATAAATAAATAAAATAAGTTTCTTATAAAGAAAGAAAGTTTTTCTAAGTTAAAATAAAGTATAAAATTAAAATAAAAAATAAAAATTCTAAAATGCTTCATTGTTAAAAGATACTAAATAATCACCTGAGCCTTCAGGGAGATGAAACCATTCTGCTGGTGGAGGGTCTTGCCTCCATGTCCATGTCTGCTGTCTAATCAGGGTGGTGGATGCAGAAACATGGGTAGCAATTTTTAAATAAGACAACACTGATATTAGCTGAATCTATTGTCTCTTTCAGGGATGATTTCTCTGTAGCATGAACTGCTGTCTGTTAGCATTTTGTTCATAGTAGAACTTCCTTCAAAATTGGAATCAAATCTCTCAAACCCTGCCACTGGTTTATCAACTAAGTGTACATAATATTCTGAATCCTTCACTGTGATTTCAATAACATTCATAGGATCTTCATCAGGAGTAGATTTCAAGTCAAGAAACCACTTTCTTCACCCATCCATGAGAAACAAGTCCTCACTTGTTAAATTTGGCAGCGACTCAGTCCCAATTTCAGTCTCCACTTCTCATTCCGGCTCTTTAGCTTTTTCCACCATGTCTTCAGTTATTTCCTCCACTGTAATCTTGAATATTTCAAAGTCATCCATGAGGGTTGAAATTGACTTTTTTTGAAGTCCTATTAATATTTGGTTTTGACCTCTTCCTTTGTATCAGGAACATTCTTAATGACATCTAGAATGGCAAATTCCTTCCAGAAATTTTCAGTTTACTCTGCCAAGATCTATCTATCTCTATCTAGATCTATCTATCTATCTCTATGGTAACTATAGCCTTACAAAATGTATTTCTTAAACAACAAAACTTGAAAGTCACACTTACTCCTCTACTAATTGGCTGCAGAATGAACATTGTGTTA
Source organism: Cephalophus harveyi (assembly GCA_006410635.1). Taxonomy (NCBI): domain Eukaryota; kingdom Metazoa; phylum Chordata; class Mammalia; order Artiodactyla; family Bovidae; genus Cephalophus; species Cephalophus harveyi. Next base: position 74,146 of record SJYT01071303.1, on the reverse strand, counting down.
GCAGGCATGAAAACAGCATTAATCTCATTGTGCATCTCCCTCAGAGCTGTTGGGTGACTAGGTACATTCTCAGCAAGAAATAATATTTGTCAAAGATAAGGTGCCCATAGGTGTGAGGATTTATATCGAGCCTTTCCATTTTGTTCCATTTATCTATATTTCTGTCTTTGTGCCAATATCATACTGTCTTGATGACTGTGGCTTTGTAGTAGAGCCTAAAGTCAGGCAGGTTGATTCCTCCAGTTCCATTCTTCTTTCTCAAGATTTGGGTATTCGAGGTTTTTTTGTATTTCCATACAAATTATGAAATTATTGGTTCTAGCTCTGTGAAAAATACCGTTAGTAGCTTGATAAGGATTGCATTGAATCTATAGATTGCTTTGGGTAGTATACTCATTTTCACTACATTGATTCTTCTGATCCATAAACATGGTATATTTCTCCATCTATTAGTGTCTTCTTTGAATTCTTTCATCAGTGTTTTATAGTTTTCTATATATAGGTCTTTAGTTTCTTTAGGTAGATATATTCCTAAGTATTTTATTCTTTTTGTTGCAATGGTGAATGGAATTGTTTCCCTAATTTCTCTTTCTATTTTCTCAGTATTAGTGTATAGGAATGCAAGGGATTTCTGTGTGTTGATTTTATATCCTGCAACTTTACTATGTTCATTGATTAGCTTTAGTAATTTTCTGGTGGAGTCTTTAGGGTTTTCTATGTAGAGGATCATTTCATCTGCAAACAGTGAGAGTTTTACTTCTTCTTTTCCAATTTGGATTCCTTTTATTTCTTTTTCTGCCCTGATTGCTGTGGCCAAAACTTCCAGAACTATGTTGAATAGTAGCGGTGAAAGTGGGCACCCTTGTCTTGTTCCTGACTTTAGGGGAAATGCTTTCAGTTTTTCACCATTGAGGATAATGTTTGCTGTGGGTTTGTCATATATAGCTTTTATTATGTTGAGGTATGTTCCTTCTATTCCTACTTTCTGGAGAGTTTTTATCATAAAAGGATGTTGAATTCTGTCAAAGGTCTTCTCTGCATCTATTGAGATAATCATATGGCTTTTATTTTTCAATTTGTTAATATGGTGAATTACATTGATTGATTTGTGGATATTGAAGAATCCTTGCATCCCTGAGATAAAGCCCACTTGGTCATGGTGTATGATCTTTTTAATGTATTGCTGAATTCTGATTGCTAGAATTTTGGTAAGGATTTTTGTATCTATGTTCATCAGTGATATTGGGCTGTAGTTTTCTTTTTTTGTGGCATCTTTGTCAGGTTTTGGTATTAGGGTGATGATGGCCTCATGGAATAAGTTTGGCAGTTAACCTTCCTCTGCAATTTTCTGGAAGAGTCTCAGTAGGATAGGTGTTAGCTCTTCTCTAAATTTTTGGTAGATTTAAGCAGTGAAGCTGTCTGGATCTGGGCTTTTGTTTGCTGGAAGATTTCTGATTACAGTTTCAATTTCCATGCTTGTGATGGGTCTGTTAAGATTTTCTATTTCTTCCTGGTTCAGTTTTGAAAAGTTGTACTTTTTTAAGAATTTGTCCATTTCTTCCACGTTGTCCATTTTATTGGCATATAATTGTTGATAGTAGTCTCTTATGATCCTTTGTATTTCTGTGTTGTCTGTTGTGATCTGTCCATTTTCATTTCTAATTTTATTGATTTGATTTTTGTCCCTTTGTTTTTGATGAGTCTGGCTAGTGGTTTGTCAATTTTATTTATCCTTTCAAAGAACCACCTTTTGTCTTTGCTGATTTTTGTTATGGTCTCTTTTGTTTATTTTGCATTTATTTCTGCCCTAATTGTTAAGATTTCTTTCCTTCTTCTAACCCTGGGGTTCTTCATTTCTTCCTTTTCTAGTTGCTTTAGGCGTCAGTTCAGTTCAGTTCTGTTTAGTCGCTCAGTCATGTCCTACTCTTTGTAAACCCAAGAATCGCAGCATGCCAGGACTCCTTGCCTATCACCAACTCCCCGAGTTCACTCAGACTCACGTCCATTGAGTCACTGATGCCATCCAGCCATCTCATCCTCTGTCGTCCCCTTCTCTTCCTGCCCCCAATCCCTCCCAGCATCAGAGTCTTTTCCAGTGAGTCAACTCTTCGCATGAGGTGGCCAAAGTACTGGAATTTCAGCTTCAGCATCATTCCCTCCGAAGAAATCCCAGGGCTGATCTCCTTCAGAATGGACTGGTTGGATCTCCTTGCAGTCCAAGGGACTCTCAAGAGTCTTCTCCAATACCACAGTTCAAAAGCATCAATTCTTTTGTGCTCAGCTTTCTTCACAGTCCAAATCTCACATCCATACGTGAGCACTGGAAAAAGCATAGCCTTGACTAGACGGATCTTTATTGGCAAAGTAATGTCTCTGCTTTTCATTACGCTGTCTAGGTTGGTCATGGCTTTTTTCCAAGGAGCAAGCATCTTTTATTTCATGGCTGCAATCACCATCTGTAGTGATTTTGGAGCCTCCCAAAATAAAGTCTGACACTGTTTCCACTGTTTCCCCATCTATTTTCCATGAAGTGATGGGACCAGATGCCGAGTTCGGTTATTTATTTGACTTTTTTCTTGTTTCTTGATGTATGCCTGTATTGTTATGAACTTTTCCCTTAGCAATGCTTTTAGAGTATCCCACAGGTTTTGGGTTTCTGGGTTTTCATTTTCATTCTATGCATATTTTGATTTCTTTTTTCGTTTCTTCTGTGATTTGTTGGTTATTCAGCAGCGTGTTTTTCAGCCTCCATATGTTGCAATTTTTAATAGCTTTTCTCCTGTAATTGAGATCTAAACTTACTCCATTGTGGTCACAAAAGATGCTTGGAATGACTTCAATTTTTTTGAATTTGCCAAGGCTAGATTTATGGCCCAGGATGTGATCTACCCTGGAGAAGGTTCTTTGACAAAGGAGGCAAGAATATACAATGGAGAAAAGACAATCTCTTTAACAAGTGGTGCTGGGAAAACTGGTCAACTACTTGTAAAAGAATGAAACTAGACCACTTTCTAACACCATACACAAAAATAAATTCAAAATGGATTAAAGATCTAAATGTAAAACCAGAAACTATAAAACTCCTAGAGGAGAAAATAAGCAAAACACTCTTTGACATAAATCACAACAGCAACCTCTATGACCCACTTTCCAGAATATTGGAAATAAAAGAAAAAATAAACAAATGGGACCTAATTAAAATTAAAAGCTTCTGCATAACAAAGGAAACTATAAACAAGGTGAAAGACAGCCTTCAGAATGGGAGAAAATAATAGCAAATGAAACAACTGACAAACAACTAATCTCAAAAATATACAAGCAACTCCTGCAGCTCAATTCCAGAAAAATAAACGACCAATTAAAAAATGGGCCAAAGGACTAAACAGACATTTCTCCAAAGAAGACATACAGATGGCTAACAAACACATGAAAAGATGCTCAACATCACTCATTATCAGAGAAATGCAAATCAAAACCAGAATGAGGTACCATTTCACGCCAGTCAGAATGACTGCGATCCAAAAGTCTACAAGCAATAAATGCTGGAGAGGGTATGGAGGAAAGGGAACTCTCTTACACTGTTGGTGGGAATGCAAACTAGTACAGTAACTATGCAGAAGAGTGTGGAGATTCCATTAAAAACTGGAAATTGAACTGCTGGGCATACACACCAAGGAAATCAGAATTGAAAGAGACACATGTACCCCAATGTTCATCGCAGCACTGTTTATAATAGCCAGGACATGGAAGCAACCTAGATGTCCATCAGCAGATGAATGGATAAGAAAGCTGTGGTACATATACACAATGGAGTATTACTCAGCCATTGAAAAGAATGCATTTGAATCAGTTCTAATGAAGTGGATGAAACTGGAGCCTATTATACAGAGTGAAGTAAGCCAGAAAGAAAAACACCAACACAGTATACTAATGCATATATATGGAATTTAGAAAGATGGTAATGATAACCCTGTATGCAAGACAGCAAAAGAGACACAGATGTATAGAACAGTATTTTGGATTCTGTGGGAGAGGGAGAGGGCAGGACGATTTGGGGAAATGGCACTGAAACATGTATAATATCATATACAAAACAAATTGCCAGTCCAGGTTCGATACAGGATGCTTGGAGCTGGTGCACTTGGATGACCCAGAGAGATGGTATGGGGAGGTAGCTGGGAGGAGGTTTCAGGATGGGGAACACATATACAACCGTGGCAAATTCATGTTGATGTGTGGCAGAACCAATACAATATTGTAAAGTAATTAACCTTCAATTAAAATAAATAAATTTATATTAAAAAAAGGAAAAAAAATTAAAAATAGCATTTGGAAAAGAATTTTTTTCAGAGCAGTGAGTATAAAGTGAAAATGTTAGTCCCTCAGTCATGTCCAACTTTTTGTGACCCCCGCAGTCTGTAGCACACCAGGTTCCTCTGTCCATGGAATTCTCCAGGCAAGATTACTGGAGTGGGTTGTCATTCTCTTCTCAAGGGGATCTTCCCTACCTAGAGACTGAGCCCAGGTGTCCTGCATTACAAGTAGATTCTTTATAGTCTGAACCACCAGGGAGACCCAATAGGTTTTAAGAGTGAGTTTAAAATATTCAGCAAACCATCTTATAAACAGATGTGCTTTCATCTGGGTTTTGTTGTTCCATATATGCAGCAGAAGCATGGTAGACTTAGAATAACTCTTAAGAACCCTAGGATTTTCAAAATGGTAAATAGTTCTTGACTTCAGCTTAAAATCATCACCTGCATAAGTCCCTAACAAAAGAATCTGCCTGTCCTTTGAAGCTTTGAAATCAGACATTTATATATATATTCTTTTTTTTTTTCCCTCTTCTGGAAGTTCTAGAAGTTCTGGAAGTTCTAGTTCATCTTCTTCCAATATGAGGTTGTTTCATTCATACTGAAAATCTCTTGTTTAGGGCATGCATGCATGTGTGCTGAATTGTTTCAGACATGTTTGACTCTTTGCAACCATATGGGACCACCAGGCTCCTCTGTCCATGGACTCTTCCAGGCAAGAATACTGGAGTGGGTTGCCATGTCCTTCTCCAGGTTTCGTGTAGCCACCTTCATTAATTTGTCTTCCCTGGTGGCTCAGGTGGTAAAGAATCTTCCTGTAATGCAGGAGACCTGGGTTTTATCCCTGAGTTGGGAAAATCCTGTCTTATTAATATCTCAGTATTCCAGATAACATTGCAGTTTCTACATTGACCTTTTCTGTTTCACCTTGTACTTTTCTGTTATGGAGATAACTTCTTTTTTAAACCTTATGAACTCACCTCTGTTGGCTTCAATTATTCTTCTGCAGCTTCCTCATTTCTCTCAGCCTTCATAGAACTAAGGAGATTTAGGGCCTTGCTCTGATTTAGACTTTGGCTTGAGACAATGTTATGTCATGGCTAATTTGATCCTCTATCCGGATCACTAAAACATTCTCCACATCTGCCATAAGGCTGTTTCCCATTTCTGTGTTCACTGGAGTAGTGCATCTAATTTCCTTCAAGAACTTTTGCTTCCCATTCACAATTAGCCTAACTGATACAGGATGCCTAACTTTCAGCCTATGTTGATTTTGAACATACCTCCCTCACTGTGCATAATTTAGCTTTTGATGTAAACTGAGCAATGCAAACTCTCCCTGTCACTTGAACACTTAGAGGCCATTGAAGAATTATTTGTTATTGTTGTTCAGTCAGTATGTCCTGTCTGACTCTTTGTGATCTCATGTACTGCAGCATGCAAGGCTCCTCTGTCGTTCATTATCTCTCAGAGTTTGCTCAACATCATGGCCATTGAGTCCATGATGTTGTCTATTCATCTCATCCTCTGTCATTCCCTTCTCATTTTTTCTTCAATCTTTCCCAGCATCAGGGTCTTTTCCAATGGCTCAGTTCTTCACATCAGGTGGCCAAAGTATTGGAGCTTCAGCTTCAGCATGTCTTTCCAATGAATATTCAGCAATGGTTTCCTTTAGGATTGACTGGCTTGATCTCCTTGCTATCCAAGGGGCTGTCAAGAGTCTTCTCCAACACCACAATTTGATAATATCAGTTCTTCAGCACTCAGCTTTCCTTATGGTCCAACTCTCATATCTGTACATGAATACTGGAAAAACCATAGCTTTGAGTATACGGACTTGGGTTCACAAACTGATGTCTCTGCTTTTCAATATGCTGTCTAGCATTGTTATAGTGTTCCTTCCAAGGATCAGGTTTCTTTAAATTTCATGGCTGCAATCTCCATCAACAGTGATTTTTGGAGCTCTAGAAAAGAAAATCTTTCACTATTTCCACTTTTTTCCCTTCTATTTGTCATGAGATGGTGGGAGTGGATGCCATGATCTTAGGTTTATTTATTTATTTGAAATGTTGACTTCTAAGCCAGTTCTCTCACTCTCTTTTACCCTCAACAAGAGGCTGTTTAGTTACTCTTCACTTTCTGCCATTAGGATGGTACTGCATATTTGAGGCTATTGGTATTCTCCCAGCAGTCTTTATTCCAGCTTGTGACTCATTCATGAGGCCTAATTTCAATGTCGCTGTGTCTCAGGGAATAAGAAGGCTTGAGGTGGTGGAGAGAGACAGCGAATGGACTATTACTGGAGCAGTCAGAACACATACAATATTTATTGATTAAGATTATGTCCTTTTACATGGGCACAAATTGTGCCTCCCTAATAGTAATACGAAGATCTGATTATAGGCTTCTGTATTAAATATAATAATAATAATGAGAAAATTTGAGGTATTGTCAAAATTACAAAAATATGACACAGAGACACAAAGTGAAAAAATGCTGTTGGAAAAATGGTTCTGGTAGTCTTGTTTGACACAGGGTTGTCACAAACTATGAATTTGAAAAAAAAATCTATAAAACAAAGTGCAATAAAACATGCTAGGTCTATAGTTAAATATATATATATATATATATATATATATACTCTAATGACTGTAGACCAGCAAAACTTATTTTATCAGAAATAGTGATTTTGTATGGCTGAATATGACCTCTATTTTTAAGACTGGCATCATTATTTTATCACAAATTAATAACTAATGCTAAGAAGTCTGTGGTGATGCGTGAAGTTTCAGAGAAAATGGCAGAGTCCATGGCCCACAGTGAACTATTCAAGATCAACTTCTTCCCATATCTTTTTCTCTCATGCTTTTTTTACATAAAGAATTAGAGTTCTCAGATTGAAGAAACTACTTTGTTTAGGAACTTAAGTTTGAACCCAAGATTCCCTGGATTTGATAAATTTGATTAATCTTATATTTGCACATTTTGCAAAAATAATTCTTTAACAAATTACAGTTTTATGTAGAAAGCAAAGAAGAACTAAAGAGCCTATTGATGAAAGTGAAAGAGGAGAGTGAAAAAGTTGGCTTAAATCTCAACATTCAGAAAACTAAGATTGTGGCATCAAGTCCCATCACTTTGTGGCACATAGATGGGGAAACAATGAAAACAGTCACAGACTTTAGTTTGGGGGGCTCCAAAGTCACTGAAGACGGTGACTGCAGCCATGAAATTAAAAGACACTTGTTCCTTGGAAGAAAAGTTTTGACCAAACTAGACAGCATATTAAAAAGAAAAGATATTACTTTGCCGACAAAGTTCTATCTAGTCAAAGCTATGGTTTTTCCAGGATTCATGTATGGAAATGAGAGTTGGACTATAAAGAAAGCTGAGCACCAAAGAATTAATGCTTTCGAACTTTAGTGTTGGAGAAGACTCTTGAGAGTCCCTTGGACTGCAAGGAGATCCAACCAGTCAATCCTAAAGAATATCAGTCCTGAATATTCATTGGAAGGACTGATACTTAAGCTGAAACTCCAATCCTTTGGCTACCTGATGTGAAGAACTGACTCATTGGAAAGGAACCTGATGCTGGAAAAGACTGAAAGCAGGAGGAGAAAAGGACAACAGAGGATGAGATGGTTGGATGGCATCACTGACTCAATTTATACGAATTTAAGTAAGCTCTGGGTTTGGTGATGCATAGGGAAGCCTGGGATGCTGCAGTCCATGGGATCTCAAGGTTTTGGACAGGACTGAGTGTCTGAATTGCCTGACTGATACAGACCAAAAATCATTAAGGCAAGCATACAAAATTGCCTGTTAAATGTATCAATTATGTGTTTTTTTTCACAATTATTCAAACATTTTGGGGTTTACAACAAAGATTTAGAATATAAGTTTTGACAAAGCATACAATTTAAATTTTTATTTGTTTGAAGAGGCAACAAAATGTTGAATGTGACTTTACTGTTGATTTTCTTCATACATATGTAATGTCTGATCTTGATATTAATATGGGGGTGATGGTTTAGTTGTTAAGTCATATCTGACTATTTGAGATCCAATGAACTGTTGTCCACCAGGCTCCTCTGTCCATGAGATTTCCTAGGCAAGAATACTGTTTCCCTCTCCAGGGGATCTTCCTGACCCAGGTGTAGAACCTGCATCTCCTACATTGGCAAACAGGTTCATTACCACTGAGCCACTGGGAAGTCCACTGATATTAAAATAAAAGCCAAAGTTGTAGCTTGAAATTGAAATAAGTAGTAACAAAAATAAATTATTAAAGAAAGTTAGAAGTAGATATAAAACCTTTAAAGTCAATTAGATAGATAAGATATTCATACAAGCACAGGGAGGTAAGGACAGAATGTTCACATGATCACAGACAAAATACAGACACACAAACACACACATCATGACACTTCTAAGCATTCAGTTCAGTTCATTTCAGTCACTCAGTCGTGTCTGACTCTTTGCGACCCCATGAATTGCAGCACGCCAGGCCTCCCTGTCCATCACCAACTCCCAGAGTCCATCCAAACTCGTGTCTATTGAGTCGGTGATGCCATCCAACCATCTCATCCTCTGGCGTCCTCTTCTCCTCTCGCATTCAATCTTTCCCAGAATCAGGGTTTTTTTCAAATGAGCCAGCTCTTCGCATCAGGTGGCCAAAGTATTGGAGTCTCAGCTTCAACATCAGTCCTTCCAATGAACACCCAGGACTGATCTCCTTTAAGATGGACTGGTGGAGCTCCTTGTAGTCCAAGGGACTCTCAAGAGTCTTCTCCAATACCACAATTCAAAAACAACAATTCTTCTGTTCTCAGCTTGCTTTATAATCCAACTCTCACATCCATACATGACCACTGGAAAAACCATAACCTTGACTAGACAGACCTTTGTTGACAAAGTAACATCTCTGCTTTCTAATATGCTATCTAGTTTGGCCATAACTTTCCTTCCAAGGAGTAGGCATCTTTTAATTTCATGGCTGCAATCACCATCTGCAGTGATTTTGGAGGCCAAAAAAATAAATAAATAAATAAAGTCTGACTCTGTTTTCACTGTTTCCCCATCTATTTCCCATGAAGTGATGGGACCAGATGCCATGATCTTAGTTTTCTGAATGTTGAGCTTTAAGCTAATTTTTTCACTCTCCACTTTCACTTTCATCAAGAGGCTTTTTAGTTCTTCTTCACTTTCTGCCATGAGAGTGGTGTCATCTGCATATCTGAGGTTATTGATATTTTCTCCAGCAATCTTGATTCCAGCTTGTGCTTCTTCCAGTCCAGGGTTTCTCATGATGTACTCTGCATATAAGTTAAATGAGCAGGGTGACAATATACAGCCTTGATGTACTCCTTTTCCTATTTGGAACCAGTCTGTTGTTCCATATCCAGTTCTAACTGCTGCTTCCAAGGGAACATTTTATACAAAATGGGCTCAGTAAAGGACAGAAATGGTATGGACCTAACAGAAGCAGAAGGTATAAGAAGAGGTGACAAGCATACACAGAACTAAACAAAAAATATCTTCATGACCCAGATAACCACGATGGTGTGATAATTCACCTAGAAGCTGGACATCCTGGAGTGCGAAGTCAAGTGGGCCTTAGGAAGCATCACTATGAATAAAGCTAGTGGAGGTGATGGAATTCCAGCTAAGCTGTTTCAAATCCTAAAATATGATGGTGTTAAAGAGCTATACTCAATATGCCAGCAAATTTGGAAAACTCAACAATGAAAAGGTCAGTTTTCATTCCAATCCTAAAGAAAGGCAATGCCAAAGAATATTCAACTACCACATAGCTGCACTCATCTCGCATGCTAGCAAAGTAATGTTCAAAATTCTCCAAGCAAGGCTTCAACAATATGTGAACTGAGGACTTCCAGATTTTCAAGCTAGATTTACAAAAGGCAGAGGAACAGAGATCAAATTGCCAGCATCCATTGGATCATATAAAATGTAAGAGAGTTCCCGAAAAAAAAGAAAAATCTACTTTTGCTTTATTCACTACACCAAAGCCTTTGACTGTGTAGATCACAATAAACTGGAAAATTCTTCAAGTGATGGGAATACCAGACCACCTTACCTGCCTCCTGAGAAATCTATATGTACATCAAGAGGAAACAGTTAGAAATGGACATGAAACAACAGACTGGTTCCAAACTGGAAAAGGAGTATATCAAGGCTGTATATTGTCACCCTGTGTATTTAACTTATATGCAGAATACATGATGGGAAATTCCAGTCTGGATAAAGCACAAGGTGGAATCAAGATTTCTAGGAGAACTACCAATAACCTCAAATATGCAGATGATATCACCTTTATGGCAGAAAGCAAATAGGAATTAAAGAGCCTCTTGAAACTGAAAGTGGACAGTGAAAAAGTTGGCTTAAAAGTCAACATTCAAAAAATTGAAATCATGGCATCCTATCCCATCACTTCATGGCAAATTGATGGGGAAATACTGAAAATAGTGACAGGCTTTATTTTCTTGATCTCCAAAATTATGGCAGATGGTGACTGCAGCCATGAAATTAAAAGACACTTGCTTCTTGGAAGAAAATCTATGACGCAACATAGACAGCATATTAAAAAGCAGAGACATTACTTTGCCAACAAAGGTCGACGTAGTCAAGGCTATGGTTTTTCCTGTAGCCATGTATGGATGTAAGATTTGAACCATAAATAAAGCTGAGTGCAGAAGAATTATGCTTTTGAACTGTGGTGTTGGAGAAGACTCTTGAGGGTCCCTTGGAGTGCAAGGAGGTTCAACCAGTCAATCCTAAAGGAAATAAGTTCTGAATACCCACTGAAAGGATTGTTGCTGAAACTCCAAAACCTTGACCACCTAATGGGAAGAATTGACTCATTGGAATAGACCCTGATGCTAGGAAAGATTGAGGCAGGAGGAGAAGGGGATGGCAGAGGATGAGATGTTTGGATAACATCACCGCCTAGATGGACATGAGTTTGAGCAAGCTTCAGGTGTTGGTGATAGAAAGGAAAGCCTGGCATGCTGTAGTCCATGGGGTCTCCAAGAGTCAGACATAACTGAGTGACAGAACTAACTTCTACTCAAAATCTCTGCAATGTAATTATATAAGGCACTGTTTCAGATGAGTTTTACTTAAGTTTTAAACATTTTAATGTGTATAATATTTCATTTCCTTTCTTAATACCAATAGTTCTGTTTCATTAATACCAATTTCTCTCAATTTTTACAGACTAGGACTTACTTTGATGAAAATTGTTGTCACAAGATCTTCATAACTTAGCAGAAACTTTATGAGTTCAAAAATGATTCAAGGAAAACTATATAAAAGTTTAGAAACAGATACTCATTTTAATACATTTAATATAAGTGAAACAAAGAGCAAGCAATCTAAGGAAGTAGATATAATCAATATATCTAAGCACAGAAAAGTTTGAAAAACTGTATTAATGGTACTTTATGCAAATGAGAAGATAATGAATGAAAAAATTCCAATTTTTGAATATAGGAACTGTTGTCTCTGTTATATTGAAATCTAAAGATATACATTAGTGTGTGCTAAGTTGCTTCAGTCATGTTTGACTCTTTGCAATCCTATGGATTATAGCCTGCCAGGCTCCTCTGTCCATGACTTTTTCCTGGCAAGAATACTGAAGTGGGTAGCCATTTCCTCCTCCTTGTGTCTTTCCAACACAGGTATCAAACCTACCCTCTCATGTTTCTAGCATTAGCAGTTTTTGTTTTTGTTTTTTTAACCAAAGGTCTCCTAAGAAAAGAAATTTAAACAAAATTAATTTCTTGGTATTGCATACAAGGATGAAAATCAGTGAGAGTTCTAAAAATATAGAGGAGATGTTGGCTTGTAGAAATATGGGTTTCTTAATGAACTACTAATTAAAAGATGCTTAGTCCTTGGAAGGAATGCTTATGACCAACCTAGATAGCATATTAAAAAGCAGAGACATTACTTTGCCAACAAAAGTCCATTTAGTCAAGGCTATGGTTTTTCCAGTGGTCATGTATGGATGTGAGAGTTGGACTGTGAAGAAGGCCGAGCACCAAAGAATTGATGCTTTTGAACTGTGGTGTTGGAGAAGACTCTTGAGAGTCCCTTGGACTGCAAGGAGATCCAACCAGTCCATTCTAAAGCAGATCAGTCTTGGGTGTTCTTTGGAAGGACTGATGCTGAAGCTGAAACTCCAATACTTTGGCCACCTCATGCAAAGAGTTGACTCATTGGAAAAGACTCATGCTGGGAGGGATCGGGGGCAGGAGGAGAAGGGGACGACAGAGGATGAGATGGCTGGATGGCATCACCGACTCGATGGACGTGAGTTTGAGTGAACCCCGGGAGTTGGTGATAGGCAGGAGGCCTGGCATGCTGCAATTCATGGGGTCACAAAGAATCGGACACTACTGAGCAACTGAACTGAACTGAACTGAACGAACTATTAGAATTTTACTTTTTCAAATAAGGGCTGTAATTTCACTTCAGATTTCTTACAGCAAGTAATGTAGTAACTGTATTTGGTCTTTCTTCTTTCCCTCTCATTCTCTATGATCTAATGTTACTCAGACATCAAAGTAATCTTTGAACAACTTGTCATGTTATCTCATTCTGTTAATCAAATCACTCTGATGGATTTCCATTTCACATAGATTAAGCATCAATGTTTGTACAATAGGTATAAGTTGCTAAGTGATCTGTCCTCTACAAGGAATCAATGCACAAAGTTATACTGAGAATTCTTGGGGTCCATTCTATTAGGAAATTCAAAGTATATGCACAGGTGCTAAGTCACTTCAGTCCCTCCAGACTTTTGCAACACTATGGATCATAGACTTCCAGGCTCCTCTGTCCACGGAATTCTCCAGGCAAGAATATTGGAGTTTGCTGTGCCCTCCTCTGAGGAATTTTCCTGACCCAGTCTCCTGCATTGCCAGGCGTATTTTATACCACTATTGCCACCTGGGACGTCCTCGAAGTACATCAGTTCAGTTCAGTCGTTCAGTCATGTCCAGCACTTTGCGACTTCATGGACTGCAGCATGCCAGTCTTCCCTGTCCATCATCAACTCCAAGAGCTTACTCAGATTCATGTCCATTAAGTCGAGGATGCCATCCAACCGTATCATGCTCTGTTGTCCCCTTTTCCTCCTGCCTTCAATCTTTCCCAGCATTAGGGACTTTTCAAATGAGTCCGTTCTTCACATCAGATGGCCAAAATATTGGAGTTTCAGCTTCAACATCAGTCCTTCCAATGTATGTTCAGGACTGATTTCCTTTAGGATTGACTGGTTTGATCTCCTTGCCATCCAAAGAACTCTCAAGAGTCTTCTCCAACACCATAGTTCAAAATCATCAGTTCTTCAGAGCTCAGCTTTCTTTGTAGTCCAACTCTCACATCCATACATGATTACTGGAAAAAAAAAAAAAAAACGCATAGCTTTGACTAGATGGACCTTTATCGGCAAAGTAATATCTCTGCTTTTTAATATGCTGTCAAGGTTGGTAAAATCTTTTCTTCCAAGGAGCAAGCATTTTTTAATTTCATGGCTGCAGTCACCATCTGCAGTGATTTTGGAGCCCAAGAAAATAAAATATGTCACTGTTTTCACTGAAGTTTCCCCATCTATTTGCCATGAAGTGCTGGGACTAGATGCCATAATCTTAGTTTTTGGAATGTTGAATTTTAAACCAACTTTTTGACCCCTCTGTTTCATTCTCATCAATAGCTTCTTTAGTTTCAAATTACATACTATATTATTATTTACTGTAGTCAACTTGCTGTATATTAAGTCTTGAGAATATATTTATTTTATAACTGAAAGTCTGAAACCTCTGACCAACAGTTTCACCTTTTCCCAACAAAACTTGTATGCTATGTATATTTATACACATATTAAAAAATACAATGGATATTGTTTTCATTCTAGATTAGAGTTTGTCTTAACAAATAATTTTCATTATACTTATGATTTTCAAGTTAGACATTCTTCTAAATGTTTATGTGTGCATAAACATTTTATCGAGCACACTCTTAGAGTCATACCATTTTTCTTTGTTTGGAATACATTTACATTTATTAATTTTATCTCTGAATATATGCTAATTAAGAATCTTTAAAGAAATAGATATAGTGCTATAATTTCAGTTTTAATAGTAAAAATTTCACAAATAAGCAATGATTCCTAATGCAAACCAAACTTTGATGGAAAGCTTATATATGCATATTTATATGGGCTTCCCTGGTGGCTCAGCTGGTAAAGAATCTAATTGCAGTGGAGAAGACTCAGGTTAGATTCCTGGGCCAGGAAGATATTCTGGAGAAGAAAATGGCTTCCCACTCCACTATTCTTGCCTGGATAGCTCCTATGGACAGAGGAGCCTGGTGGGCTACAGTCAATGGAGTCACAAATAGTCACATACAACTGAGCATCTAATATTTCACTTCATATATATATATATACTTATCAGAAGTCATACCAGAAAACTCTGGATAGCTTCCCCAGGCTGAATCCAGTGATGATTATAAACATTCCTTCCTTTAAATGAAAAGGGAATCTTTGTAGAACAGAAAAAAAAAAGAAAAGTTGTTTGTTACTAGCTCAGCAGTTAGCATTCAGTTATTTTTATTTTTTTTTCTTGTAAATAGACCTAGAATTGAGTGTCTGGTTACTAATCATGGGACATGAATCATGTAACTTCATGACAAAAGATTAATGGTACCTGTTAACTTCCTTTCTCACAGAAACCTACTGTGTTTTGAAACCTATTGAAAAAAAAATACTTTACTATTTGCCATATGTAGTATTTTCCATGATCACATTAGATAATATATATAATTGAAACAGAACAGAATGTTCTTATGTGTTGTTAACATTTGAGTTTATTTCCCTCTCCTTCTTTCTACTTAGATTTCTTCAGACAACTGAAACCCAATGTTTGAATTATAGTTGACTAAACGTTATTTTATAAAGCTAAAAGATTGTTATTAGAGTACAAAAATAACAAAGCTCAACATCTTAACTAGTGAATAAGCATTCATTTCAAGATATGGATATACATTTGTCCGAAGCTTTCATTTCTATAGTATGTCTCAAGCACAGATGTATCAAAATAATTTATGTAAATTTCCTTTTTTCCTTTAAGTTATAAATGAATATTCAGTTCACTTCAGTCGCTCAGTCGTGTCCGACTCTTTGCGACCCCATGAATCGCAGCACGCCAGGCCTCCCTGTCCATCACCAACTCCCGGGGTTCACTCAGACTCGCGTCCATCGAGTCTGTGATGCCATCCAGCCATCTCATCCTCTGTCGTCCCCTTCTCCTCCTGCCCCCAATCCCTCCCAGCATCAGAGTCTTTTCCAGTGAGTCAACTCTTCTCATGAGGTGGCCAAACTACTGGAGTTTCAGCTTTAGCATCATTCCTTCCAAAGAAATCCCAGGGTTGATCTCCTTCAGAATGGACTGGTTGGATCTCCTTGTAGTCTAAGGGACTCTCAAGAGTCGTCTCCAACACCACAGTTCAAAAGCATCAGTTCTTCGGCTCTCAGCCTTCTTTACAGTCCAACTCTCACATCCACACATGACTACTGGAAAAACCATAGCCTTGACTAGACGGACCTTAGTTAGCAAAGTAATGTCTCTGCTTTTGAATACGCTATCTAGGTTGGTCATAACTTTTCTTCCAAGGAGTAAGCGTCTTTTAATTTCATGGCTGCAGTCACCATCTGCAGTGATTTTGGAGCCTCCCCAAAAAATAGTCTGACACTGTTTCCATTGTTTCTCTATCTGTTTCCCATGGAGTGATGGGACTGGACTATAGGAAGTCAAATTATAATTTTAAAACTTCTAAAGTGTGAATACGCTGAACACCAACTTAAACATGTAGCAGTGCAAAACTAGCCCACTATCAAACTATTAAACATAAGTACTTTAAAGAATATTTCTTCTCCAAATATATCAAAATAAATACTTAATTTTCCAGAACTTATGATACTCAAAAAATAATCAGAAATAAAAATTGATCAAATAACTGTATAAATAGCAAAATATTCTTCAAAAGGATGTATGCAGACAGCACGGTATCCCCAAATGGCTTTCAAGTTATGAATCACTGTGTTGTGCAGTGCTTAGTCCCTCAGTTGTGTCTGACTCTGCAACTCCCTGGACTGTAGCCCACTAGGCTTCCTCTGTCCATGGGATTCTCCAGGCAAGAATCCTTAGTGGATTGCCGTGTCTTTATGTAGGGACTCTTCCAGGGATCAAACTTGCATCCCCTGCATTAGCAAATAGATGCTTTACCACTGATCCAACAGGGAAGACCAGGCAGATGATGTCAGGCATGTGTAAATCTATGTCACTTTACTCCTCTTTAGCATCATGCTCCATCCCCAATCACCATGATCATTATTGCCACTTTGATAACAGCTCTTTGATATTTTCAACAGCTGATATTTTTATGGTACTCAGTTTTATCTTTTTCTTCAAAAGGCTTCCTCTGGACCAAGCTACCATTTCATACTCAGTACCAGAAGTCAGATTTATACTTACATGAAAGATGATTCAGTTCAGTCGCTCAGTCGTGTCCGACTCTTTGCGACCCCATGAATCGCAGCACACCAGGCCTCCCTGTTCATCACCATCTCTCGGAGATCACTCAGACTCACATCCATCGAGTCAGTGATGCCATCCAGCCATCTCATCCTCGGTCGTCCCCTTCTCCTCCTGCCCCCAATCCCTCCCAGCATCAGAGTCTTTTCCAATGAGTCAACTCTTCACATGAGGTGGCCAAAGTACTGGAGTTGCAGCTTCAGCATCATTCCTTCAAAAGAAATCCCAGGGCTGATCTCTTCCAGAATGGACTGGTTGGATCTCCTTGCAGTCCAAGGGACTCTCAAGAGTCTTCTCCAACACCACAGTTCAAAGGCATCAATTCTTCAGCGCTCAGCCTTCTTCACAGTCCAACTCTCACATCCATACATGACCACAGGAAAAACCATAGCCTTGACTAAACGGACCTTAGTCAGCAAAGTAATGTCTCTGCTTTTGAAAATGCTATCTAGGTTGGACATAACTTTTCTTCCAAGGAGTAAGCGTCTTCTAATTTCATGGCTGCAGTCACCATCAGCAGTGATTTTGGAGCCTAAAAAAATAAAGTCTGGCACTGTTTCCACTGTTTCCCCATCTATTTCCCATGAAGTGATGGGACCAGATGCCATGATCTTCGTTTTCTGAATGTTGAGCTTTAAGCCAACTTTTTCGCTCTCCTCTTTCACTTTCATCAAGAGGCTCCCCTGTCTCTTATACACATCTAGATGTGTATAAGAGACAGCAGTTCTTCTGTGTATTCTTGCCACCTCTTCTTAATATCTTCTGCTTCTGTTAGGTCCATACCATTTCTGTCCTTTATCGAGCCCATCTTTGCATGAAATGTTCCCTTGGTATCTCTAATTTTCTTGAAGAGATCTCTAGTCTTTCCCATTCTGTTCTTTTCCTCTATTTCTTTGCATTGATCGCTGAAGAAGGCTTTCTTATCTCTTCTTGCTATTCTTTGGAACTCTGCATTCAGGTGCTTATATCTTTCCTTTTCTCCTTTGCTTTTCGCCTCTCTTCTTTTCACAGGAGCTGCCCCACGTCCAAGGTCGGGGGCAGCAGCCTAGAGTGCCAGGCTGCGATGGCGCAGGAACAGCTGAGAGGAGCTACCCTGTGCTGAGGTGAGTGGCGGCCCGGGAGGAGACACCCGGCTTCCGAGGTCAGGGTGGCAGCTGGGTGGAGCTACCCTGCACCCGAGGCCAGTGGCGGCTGGGAGGAGACACCCTGTGTCTGAAGTCAGGGGCGGCCGGGAGGCAACACCCCATGTCTGAGGTCAGGGCGGCGGCCAGGAGGAGCTGCCCCACTTCAAGGCCAGTGGTGGCCGGGGGAGACACCCCGCGTCCGAGGTCAGAGGCTCCTGGGAGGAGACACCCTGCATCCGAGGTCAGAGGCATCTGAGGTCAGGGCGGCAGCTGGGTGGAGCCACCCCGCATCCAAGGCCAGTGGCAGCCGGGAGGAGCTGCCCCAATTCGAGGCCAGTGGCGGCCGGGGGGAGACACCCCACGTCCGAGGTCAGGGGCAGTCGGGAGAAGCCACCTCTCGCCCGAGGCCAGGGGCGGTGACTCTGAGCCTGAGCCCGAGGCCAGGGGCGGCAGCTGGGAGGAGCCACCCACGCCCGAGGCCAGGGCTGGAGGCCGGGAGGAGCAACCCAAGGATCAGTGGCTGTGCAGGCGCAGGAGGGCCTAGAGGAACTATCCCACGTTGAAGGTCAGGAATGGCGGCGGTAAGGAGATACCCCTCGTCCAAGGTAAGGAACAGCGGCTGTGCTTTGCTGAAGCAGCCGTGAAGAGATACCCCACACCCAAGGTAAGAGAAACCCAAGCAAGAGGATAGGTGGTGCAAGAGGGCATCAGAGGGCAGACATACTGAAACCATACTCACAGAAAACTAGTCAATCTAATCACACTAGGACCACAGCCTTGTCTAACTCAATGAAACCAAGCCATGTCTGCAGGGCAATCCAAGACGGGCGGGTCATGGTGGAGAGGGCTGACAGAATGTGGTCCACTGGAGATGGGAATGGCAAGCCACTTCAGTATTCTTGCCTTGAGAACCCCATGAACAGTATGAACAGGCAAAATGATAGGATATCAAAAGAGGAACTCCCCAGGTCATTAGGTGCCCAATATGCTACTGGAGATCAGTGGAGCAATAAGTCCAGAAAGAATGAAGGGACGGAGCCAAAGCGAAAACAATACCCAGTTGTGCATGTGACTGGTGATAGAAGCAAGATCCGATGCTGTAAAGAGCAATACTGCATAGGAACCTGGAATGTCAGGTCCATGAATCAAGGCAAATTGGAAGTGGTCAAACAAGAGATGACAAGGGTGAACGTCGACATTCTAGGAATCAGCGAACTAAAATGGACTGGAATGGGTGAATTTAACTCAGATGACCATTATATCTACTACTGCGGGCAGGAATCCCTCAGAAGAAATGGAGTAGCCATCATGGTCAACAAAAGAGTCCGAAATGCAGTACTTGGATGCAATCTCAAAAACGACAGAATGATCTCTGTTCGTCTCCAAGGAAAACCATTCAATATCACAGTTATCCAAGTCTATGCCCCAACCAGTAATGCTGAAGAAGCTGAAGTTGAACGGTTTTATGAAGACCTACACGATCTTTTAGAACTAACACCCAAAAAAGATGTCCTTTTCATTATAGGGGACTGGAATGCTAAAGTAGGAAGTCAAGAAACACCTGGAGTAACAGGCAAATTTGGCCTTGGAATGCGGAATGAAGCAGGGCAAAGACTAATAGAGTTTTGCCAAGAAAATGCACTGGTCATAGCAAACACCCTCTTCCAACAACACAAGAGAAGACTCTACACGTGGACATCACCAGATGGTCAACACCGAAATCAGATTGATTATATTCTATGCAGCCAAAGATGGAGAAGCTCTATACAGTCAACAAAAACAAGACCAGGAGCTGACTGTGGCTCAGATCATGAACTCCTTATTACCAAATTCAGACTCAAATTGAAGAAAGTAGGGAAAACCACTAGACCATTCAGGTATGACCTAAATCAAATCCCTTATGATTATACAGTGGAAGTGAGGAATAGATTTAAGGGCCTAGATCTGATAGATAGAGTGCCTGATGAACTATGGAATGAGGTTCGTGACATTGTACGGGAGACAGGGATCAAGACCATCCCCATGGAAAAGAAAGATGATTAGTCTCCAGAAAAAAAAAAAATATATATATATATATATATATAATAAACCTGAGAAAGTAAGCATTTGGTATAGTTATGAAAAGAAACCATCCTCAAGTTTTGTAGGAAAATGCAGTATCTTAAATAAAATAGGGAGATATTGCTTTCAGAATAACTTTGTAAAAGTACTACACCTCTCAGAGAAAAGGCAGAGGAACCAGAGATCAAATTGCTAACATCCACTGGATCATCAAAAAAGCAAGAGAGTTCCAGAAAAACATCTATTTCTGCTTTATCGACTATGCCAAAGCCTTTCACTGTGTGGATCACAATAAACTATGGAAAATACTGAAAGAGATGGAAGTACCAGACAACCTGACCTGCCTCCTGGGAAATCTGTATGCAGATCAGGATACAACAGTTAGAACTGGACATGTAACAACAGACTGGTTCCACACTGGGAAAAAAGTATGTCAAGGCTGTATATTGTCACCCTGCTTATTTAACTTATATGCAGAGTACCTCATGAGGAATGTTGGGCTGGATGAAGCACAAGCTGGAATCAAGATTACTGGGAGAAATATCAATAACCTCAGATATGCAGGTGACACCACCCTTATGGCAGAAAGTGAAGAAGAACTATACAGCCCCTTGATGAAAGTGAAAGAAGAGACTGAAAATGTTGGCTTACAGCTCAACATTCAGAAAACTAAGATCATGGTATCTTCTCTCATCACTTCATGGAAAATAGATGGAGAAACAGTGGAAATAGTGGTAGACTATTTTTGGGGGGATTCCAAAATCACTGCAGGGTGTGACTGCAGTCGTAAAATTGAAAGACGCTTGCTATGCCAAAAGACGCTTGCTATGACTATGTGGACTTGTGAGCCACACAGTCAAAGGCTTTGGGAGAAAAGCTATGACCAACCTAGACAGCATATTAAAAAGTGGAGATTTGACTTTGCCAACAAAGTTCTGTCTAGTCAAGGCTATGGTTTTTCTAGTAGTCATGTATGTGTGTGAGAGTTGGACTATAAAGAATGCTGAGCACTGAAGAATTGATGCTTTTGGACTATGGTGTTGGAGAAGACTCTTGAGAGGCCCTTGAACTGCAAGGATATCTAAGCAGTCCATCCTAAAGGAAATCAGTCCTGAATATTCATTGGAAGGACTGATGTTGAAGCTGAAACTCCAAAACTTTGGCAACCTGATATGAAGAACTAACTCATTTGAAAAGACTCTGATGCTGAGAAAGATTGAAGGCCAGAGGTAAAGGGGATGACAGAAGATGAGATGGTTGGATGGCATCACTGACTCAATGGACATGAGTTTGCACGAGCCCACCAACTCGGGAGTTGGTGATGGACAGGGAGGCCTGCTGCAGTCCATGGGGCTGCAAAGAGTCACACGTGACTGAGAGACTGAATTGAACTGAACTGAGAGGAGGAAGTTTAAATTCAACATCTCTCAGTTTTCTCCTATGATGTTTTTGATGAGATTATATCTATTTTTTTCTTAAGCAGATTTATGTGACATAATGCTTTTTTACATCCATTGAAAATAAATATTTCTTTGCTCCATACTTTTTTATATTGCCTGGTTACTTTGTTAAACCAATTGACATAAAATCTATTAAATATTAAAAATCATGACTTATGAATTATATTTCAATAAAATAATATCTGCTTATAATTGCTACATTATAATGAATTGAAAACTGAAAATTTTTCAGTTATGAGGAAAAGAAGGAAAGTCACAGATTAATGAAGTCACAAAGCTCATAATTTCTGTGAAATATATCATTAGTTAAAAAAAAAAAAGACAAACTTTTTGTTTTGCAGTTTGTATCTGTCTGGAAAAATAATATATTTTCACATATTTCCCATGTGAAAATTGTCATAAAAATACTAAAGAATTCATCTCATCTTCTTTTTTAGTTATTCCTTAAAATCACTTTATTTACATTGAGTTATGCAACATGTTGCTTTTACATATAAACTTTCTTCTTCCTTTCATTATGTGCCACCTTACACTTTCTACATTGTTTCATCAATATCCCTCCCCCATCCAAGTAATATAAGTCAAAAGTTATGTTTTAACAAAAACAATCCAGTCAGTAAATGGGCAGAAGACCTAAATGGACGTTTCTCCAAAGACATACAGATGGCCAGTTGATATACAACATGAAATTCAACATTACTAATTATTAGAGAAATGCAAAAAAAAAAACTATAAAGAGCTATCACCTGATATCACCAATCATATGGCCACATCACTAAAATATTTTTACATAATAAATACTTTTGAGAGGATGTAGAGAAAAGGGAATCTTCCTACACTGTTGGTGTAATGTAAATTAGTGTAACCACTATGGAGAATAATATAGAGGTCTCTTAAAAAATAAAAAAATAGAATTATCATATAATTATGCAGATACATTTTGGCATTTTATACAGAAAAGATGAAAACTCTAATTCAAAAAGATACATGCATCCCAATGTTCATAGCAGCCGTATTTACCATAAGCAATACATGAAGCAACCTAAAAGTCCATAGACAGATGAATGCATAAAAAAGGAGATAAAGAGATGGTTTATGTATAAGGATTGTTGTTGTTCAGTTGTGTCTGGTTCTTTGTGACCCCATGGACTGCAGCATGCCAGGCTTCCCTGTCCTTCACTATTTCCCAGAGTTTGCTCAAACTCATGTCCATTGAGTCAGTGATGTTAAACAACTGTCTTATCCTCTGTCGCTCCCTTTCCCTCCTGCCTTCAATCTTTCCCTACATTAGGGTCTTTTTCATTGAATCAGCTTTTCACATCAGGTAGCCAAAGTATTGGAGCTTCAACATCAATCCTTCCAAAGATTATTCAGGGTAATTTCCTTCAGCATTAATTAGTTTGATCACTTTGCTGTCCAAGGGACTCTCAGGAATCTTGTCCAGCGCCACAATTCAAAAGCATCAATTCTTTGGCATTTAACCTTCACTATGGTCCAACTCTCACATTCATACACGACTACTGGAGAAAACCATAACTTTGACTATACAGACCTTTGCTGGCAAAATTATGTCTCTGATTTTTAATACACTGTCTAGGTTTTTCATAACTTTTCTTCCAAGGAGAAAGCATCTTTATTTTCATGGCTGCAGTCACCATCCACAGTGATTTTGCAGCCCAAGAAAATAAAGACTATCACTGTTTCTCTTTTCCCCCATATATTTGAGATGAAGTGATAGTCAAGTTTTTCACTCTCCTCTTTCACCTTCATCAAGAGGCTGTTTAGTTTTTCTTTGCTTTCTGCCATAAGGATGGTATCATCTACATATCTGACGTCATTGCTGTTTATCCCAGAAATCTCCAGCTTGAGCTTCATCCAGCCAGGCATTTCGCATGATGTACTCTGCCTAGAAACTAAATAGAGTGACAATATAGTCTTGTCATAGTTGTTTCCCAATTTTGAACCTATTTGTTGTTCCATGACCAGTTCTAATCATTGATTCTTGACCTGCATATAGATTTTTCAGGAGGCAGGTTAAGTGGCCTGGTATTCCTATCTCTTTAAGAATTTTCCAGTTTTTTGTGATTCACATGGTCAAAGGCTTTAGTGTAGTCAATGAAGCAGAAGTAGATGTTTTTCTGAAAACCCCTTGTTTTTTCTATGATCCAATGGATATTGGCAATTTCATCTCTGATTCCTCTGCCTATTCTAAACCCAGCTTTTTTCGTCTGGAAGTTCTTGGTTCACATACTGTTGAAGCCTGACTTGCAGGATTTCAAGTGTGACCTTGATAGCATGTAGGTTGAGTGTAACATTCTTTGGCATCACCTTCTTTGGGATTGGAATGAAAACTGATCTTTTCCAGTCCTATAGTCACTGCTGAGCTTTCCAAATATGCTGTCATACTGAATGTAGGACTTTAATAGTATCACCTTTTAGGATGGAAATAGCTCAGCTGGAAATCCATCACCTCCACTAGCTTTGTTTGAAGTTATGCTTCCTAAGGCCCACTTGATTTCACACTCCAGGATGTCTGGCTCTAGGTGAGTAATCAAGGATGTATACCCATCAATGATGACATTAAGTGAAGTAATTCAGAGGGAGAAAGAGAAATATCATATGATGCCATTGATATGATAATGCACTTGTTTACAACAGGAATAGACTCACAGACATAGAAAACAAGCTTATGGTTATCAAAGGAGAAGTGGAGTGGAGCCTGCAGGCAGTTGGGTGGATCTGGGTCTTGGTGTCCAGAGGATGCTTGTTCAGGCCTGGGAGAAGTGTGACAGCCACAACTGGTATGTGCATGAAGTGTCTGCAGTGGCAGACACCAGCAGGCAGAGGCTCATTCTGGTGTCACATTTTTTTTTTTTTTAATTTTTTTGCTTACACTGCTTGTCAGTGTATAAAATGGCTTTGTACATAAATAATATTATCACATAATTGCCATCTATTCCTACATGATTTCTTCTGTCTCACTGATCAAATTATTTATTTCTATTGAAATGTAACATGGAATAGATTTTAGTATCTTTATAGCCCTTCTGTATGTGAAATTTTTCCCATTAGTAGTCTTCTTTTTAAACATCCCACAGATATCTTTCTATAAAAATTTCAGGTAATTTGTTCAAATAAAAAATGCTGGTGTGATTCTAATTAAATTTTAATATTTTCATATCAGAGATAATTATTAATTTCAGGGGACTGATATTTTTATCATATTAAAATTATACATGCTAAATTTTTACATGTCATGTTTCTTTTTTGTTTTATTCCAGTTTTACACATCAGATCACTCTATTATTACTACTTTTTTTTTCTATCTATCTCATTTTCATTGTTTGTTCACCCAGCTTAAAATCCATGGTTAATCATTTTAATCACTCTAATTCATTTAATTTCTGCTCCATCTCTGTCTACTCTTCCATTATCTCATTTCCTTATTCCCCTTGGCATAACCTACAGCCTGATTACATCTATCTTTCCATTTTATCTGACCCTGTATTGTTACTGTTGTCTGGTACTGGAAGAAAGAGGATATTCATACCAATGGTTCTCTACATAAATTTTATGACCTCCATGAATAACAAGGCTTTTGACATTCTCAGGCAATCATATACTGTACACTTTTTTAATTTTCCTGACTCATTCCTTGCAATTCTGAGTAAAAATGTCTTCCAACTTAGAGTAAATGAGTCCAAAGTCCTTGCAATAGCCTCCAAGATTCCGCGTCATTTCTGAACTCATCCTCTACTGTGTTCCCTCTTTACACACTATGCTCCAGAAAATCAGAGCTCTCTAATGTTCCTCAAACACACTGCTCCATGCATACTTGACTATTTTGTCAAGCTTGAGTAGTATTCATCAAGATATGTGCTTAGTTAGCTTCTTCAATTGTTCTGATGTTTTGTACACATTTAATCCTGATTTTGCTATTCAGTTTTGAAAAGTATACTCTACAGGTAATATGCAGAATTCTAAGATGGTCCCTCAGAGTTCTTTCTCCCTTATGTACATTGCCTCTATTATCTCTTCACCTTGAGGGTAGACCATACTTTTTAGTATGATTTTTCTCCTGTGATTGAAGAGAAGTATTAGTAGCTCAGTCCTGTCCAGCTCTTTGTGACCCTATGGACTGTAACCAACCAGGCTCCACTGCCCATGGGGTTGCTGCTGCTGCTGCTGCTAAGTCGCTGTAGTCATGTCCAACTCTGCGACCCCATAGACGGCAGCCCACCAAGCTCCCTGTCTCTGGGATTCTCCAGGCAAGAACACTGGAGTGGGTTGCCATTTCCTTGTCCAGTGCATGAAAGTGAAAAGTGAAAGTGAAGTCGCTCAGTCGTGTCCGACTCTTAGCGACCACATGGACTGCAGCCTACTAAGCTCCTCCGTCCATGGGATTTTCCAGGCAAGAGTACTGGAGTGGGGTGCTATTGCCTTCTCCGCCTATGGGGTTCAGTTAGATTAAATAGCAGTGGTAAAGGAATTTTGTAGATGTAGTTAAACTTTACATCCAGTTAACATCAAATGAATCAATAATGGGATTATAGTACATAGAACAAATCTAATCTTGCGAGCTCTTTAAACTGAGTCTCAGTTCAGTTCAGTTAAGATCAGTCACTCAGTCGTGTCTGACTCTTTGCGACCCCATGAATGGCAGCATGCCAGGCCTCCCTGTCCATCACCAACACCCAGACTTCACTCAGACTCACGTCCATTGAGTCAGTGATGCCATCCAGCCATCTCATCTTCGGTCATCCCCTTCTCCTCCTGCCCCCAATCCCTCCCAGCATCAGAGTCTTTTCCAATGAGTCAACTCTTTGCATGAGGTGGCCAAAGTACTGGAGTTTCAGCTTTAGCATCATTCCTTCCAAAGAAATCCCAGGGTTGATCTCCTTCAGAATGGACTGGTTGGATCTCCTTGCAGTCCAAGGGACTCTCAATTGAGTCAACTCTTTGCATGAGGTGGCCAAAGTACTGGAGTTTCAGCTTTAGCATCATTCCCTCCAAAGAAATCCCAGGGCTGATCTCTTCCAGAATGGACTGGTTGGATCTCCTTGCAGTCCAAGGGACTCTCAAGAGTCTTCTCCAACACCACAGTTCAAAAGCATCAATTCTTCGGTACTCAGCCTTCTTCACAGTCCAACTCTCACATCCATACATGACCACAGGAAAAAACATAGCCTTGACTAGACAGACCTTAGTCGGCAAAGTAATGTTTCTGCTTTTGAATATACTATCTAGGTTGGTCACAACTTTTCTTCCAAGGAGTAAGCGTCTTCTAATTTCATGGCTGCAGTCACCATCTGCAGTAATTTGGGAGCCCAAAAAAACAAAGTCTGACACTGTTTTCACTGTTTCCCCATCTATTTCCTATGAAGTGATGGGACCAGATGCCATAGTCTTCATTTTCTGAATGTTGAGCTTTAAGCCAACTTTTTCACTCTCCTCTTTCACTTTCATCAGGAGGCTTTTTAACTCCTCTTCACTTTCTGCCATAAAGGTGGTGTCATCTGCATATCTGAGGTTATTGATATTTCTCCCAGCAATCTTGATTCCAGCTTGTGTTTCTTCCAGTCCAGCGTTTCTCATGATGAACTCTGCATATAAGTTAAATGAGCAGGGTGACAATATACAGCCTTGACGTACTCCTTTTCCTATTTGGAACCAGTCTGTTGTTCCATGTCCAGTTCTAACTATTGCTTCCTGACCTGCATACAGATTTCTTAAGAGGCAGGTCAGGTGGTCTGGTATTCCCATCTCTTTCAGAATTTTCCACAGTTTCTTGTGATCCATGCAGTCAAAGGCTTTGGCATAGTCAATAAAGCAGAAATAGATGTTTTCCTGGAACTCTCTTGCTTTGTACATGATCCAGTGGATTTGGCAATTTGATCTGTGGTTCCTCTGCCTTTTCTAAAACCAGCTTGAACATCAGGGAGTTCATGATTCAAGTATTGCTAAAGCCGGGCTTGGAGAATTTTGAGCATTGCTTTACTAGCATGTGAGATGAGTGCAACTGTGTGGTAGTATGAGCATTCTTTTGCATTACACTTCTTTGGGATTGAAATGAAAACTGACTTTTCCACTGCTGTGGCCACTGCTGAGTTTTCCAAATTTGCTGGCAGATTGAGTGCAGCACTTTCACAGCATCATCTTTCAGGATTTGAAACAGCTCCACTGGAATTCCATCACCTCCACTAGCTTTGTTCATAATTATGCTTTCCAAGGCCCACTTGACTTCACACTCCAAGATGTCTGGCTCTAGATTAGTGATCACATCATCATGATTATCTGGGCCATGAAGATCTTTTTTGTACTGTTCTTCCATGTAATCTTGTCACCTCTTCTTAATATCTTCTGCTTCTGTTAGGTCCAGACCATTTCTGTCCTTTATCAAGCCCATCTTTGCATGAAATGTTCCTTTTGTATCTCTAATTTTCTTGAAGAGATCTCTAGTCTTTCCCATTCTGTTGTTTTCCTCTATTTCTTTGCATTGATCGGTGAAGAAGGCTTTCTTATCTCTTCTTGCTATTCTTTGGAATTCTTCATTCAGATGCCTATATCTTTCCTTTCTCCTTTGCTTTTTGCCTCTCTTCTTTTCACAGCTATTTGTAAGGCCTCCCCCGACAGCCATTTTGCTTTTTTGCATTTCTTTTCCATGGGGATGATCTTGATCCCTGTCTCCTGTACAATGTCATGAACCTCATTCCATAGTTCATCAGGCACTCTATCTATCAGATCTAGGCCCTTAAATCTATTTCTCACTTCCACTGTATAATCATAAGGGCTTTGATTTAGGTCATACCTCAATGGTCTAGAGGTTTCCCCTACTTTATTCAATTTGAGTCTGAATTTTGTAATAAGGAGTTCATGATCTGAGCCACAGTCAGCTCCTGGTCTTGTTTTTGTTGACTGTATAGAACTTCTCCATCTTTGGCTGCAAAACATATAATCAGTCTGATTTCGGTGTTTACCATCTGGTGATGTCCATGTGTAGAGTCTTCTCTTGTGTTGTTCGAAGAAGGTGTTTGCTATGACCAGTGCATTTTCTTGGCAAAACTCTATTAGTCTTTGTCCTGCTTCATTCCGCATTCCAAGGCCAAATTTGCCTGTTACTCCAGGTGTTTCTTGACTTCTTATTTTAGCATTCCTGTCCCCTATAATGAAAAGGACATCTTTTTTGGGTTTTAGTTCTAAAATGTCTTGTAGGTCTTCATAAAACCGTTCAAATTCAGCTTCTTCAGCGTTACTGTTTTGGGCCTAGACTTGGATAACTGTGATATTCAATGGTTTGTATCAGAGACGAACAGAGACCATTCTGTCGTTTTTGAGATCCCATCCAAGTACTGCATTTCGAACTCTTTTGTTGACCATGATGGCTACTCCATTTCTTCTGAGGGATTCCTGCCCACAGTAGTAGATATAATGGTCATCTGAGTTAAATTCACCCATTCCAGTCCATTTTAGTTCGCTGATTCCTCGAATGTCGATGTTCACCCTTGCCATCTCTTGTTTGACCATTTCCAATTTGCCTTGATTCATGGACCTGACATTCCAGGTTCCTATGCAGTATTGCTCTTTACAGCATCAGACCTTGCTTCTATCGCCAGTCACATGCACAACTGGGTATTGTTTTTGCTTTGGCTCCATCCCCTTATTCTTTCTGGAGTTATTTCTCCACTGACCTCCAGTAGCATATTGGGCACCTAATGACCTGGGGAGTTCCTCTTTTGGTATCCTATCATTTTGCCTTTTCATACTGTTAATGGGGTTCTCAAGGCAAGAATACTGAAGTGGCTTGCCATTCCCATCTCCAGTGGACCACATTCTGTCAGACCTCTCCACCATGACCCGCCCATCTTGGGTTACCTCGCAGGCATGGCTTGGTTTCATTGAGTTAGACAAGGCTGTGGTCCTAGTGTGATTAGATTGACTAGTTTTCTGTGAGTATGGTTTCAGTGTGTCTAGTCTCTGATGCCCACTTGCAACACCTACCATCTTACTTGGGTTTCTCTTACTTTGGGTGTGGGGTATCTCTTCACGGCTGCTCCAGCAAAACACAGCCGCTGCTCCTTACCTTGGATGAGGGGTATCTCCTTACTGCTGCCGTATCTCCTTACTCCTAACTCTCCTGACCTTCAACGTGAGATAGCTCCTCTAGGCCCTCCTGCACCTATGCAGCCACTGCTCCTTGGGTTGCTCCTCCCAGCTTCCGTCCCTGGCCTCAGGCTCGGGGTGGCTCCTCAGGGTCACCACCCCTGGTCTCGGGCCTGAGGTTTCTCCTCCCGGCCGCTCCTGACCTCAGACACAGGATAGCTCCTCTCGGCCGCTGCCCCTGACCTCAGATACGGGGTATCTCCTCCTGGCCACCGCCCCTGACCTCAGATGTGGGATAGCTCCTCTCAGCCCCACTCAGTGCACTGGCTCGCAGTCGCTTGCACTTAGTGCACCTGGTTTCAAATAGGAGAAGGAGTATGTCAAGGCTGTATCCTATCACCCTGCTTATTTAACTTATATGCAGAGTACATCATGAGAAACGCTGGACTGGAAGAAACACAAGCTGGAATCAAGATTGCCAGGAGAAATATCAATAACCTCAGATATGCAGATGACACCACCCTTATGGCAGAAAGTGAAGAGGAGCTAAAAAGCCTCTTGATGAAAGTGAAAGAGGAAAGCGAAAAAGTTGGCTTAAAGCTCAACATTCAGAAAATGAAGATATGGCATCTGGTCCCATCACTTCATGGGAAATAGATGGGGAAACAGTGTCAGACTTTTTTTGGGTTCCAAAATCACTGAAGATGGTGATTGCAGCCATGAAATTAAAAGACGCTTACTCCTTGGAAGAAATGTTATGACCAACCTAGATAGTATATTCAAAAGCAGAGACATTACTTTGCCAACTAAGGTCCGTCTAGTCAAGGCTATGGTTTTTCCAGTGGTCATGTTTGGATGTGAGAGTTGGACTGTGAAGAAGGCTGAGCACTGAAGAATTGACGCTTTTGAACTGTGGTGTTGGAGAAGACTTTTGAGAGTCCCTTGGACTGCAAGGAGATCCAACCAGTCCATTCTGAAGGAGATCAACCCTGGAATTTCTTTGGAAGGAATGAAGCTAAAGCTGAAACTCCAGTACTTTGGCCACCTCATGCGAAGAGTTGACTCACTGGAAAAGACTCTGATGCTGGGAGGGATTGGGGGCAGGAGGAGAAGGGGGCGACCGAGGATGAGATGGCTGGATGGCATCACGGACTCGATGGACGTGAGTCTGAGTGAATTCCAGAAGCTGGTGATGGACAGGGAGGCCTGGTGTGCTGCGATTCATAGGGTCGCAAAGAATCGAAAACAACTGAGCAACTGAACTGAACTGAACTGAATCTTTCTCTTTAGTGCTTCCCTGGGGTCTCAGGTGGTAAAAAATCTGCCTTCAATCCAGGAGACCTGGGTTTGATCCCTGGGTCTGATCCCTGGGTCAGGATGTTCACCTGGAGAAGGAAATGGAAACCCATTTCAGTATTCTTGCCTGGAAAATCCCATGGTCAGAGAAGCCTGGCAAGCTACAGTCCAGGGGGTCCCAAAGAGTCAGACACAATTAGTGACTAACCCTTTCATTTTCAACCTTTCTTTGAAGAGAGAGATTTGAAACCATAGGTAATCTGGTGAGACTAAAGAACACTTCCATGTTGTAGAAAAAGATATTTGGACCTAAAGTTCTCAATCTTAAAAATTGCAGAGAACTGAAATAGGCCAATAATTAATGAGCTTGGAAGAGAAACCAAGTTTCAAATGACACTGCAGCCCAACTGACACCTTGGATGTAGTCTTCTTTGACTCAGATCAGATGACCCAGCTAAGCCATGTTCACAATCAAAATGTTTGTGCTATTTTTAGCCACTAAATTTATGGTATTTTGTTATTTGTCAACAGAAAACTAATACAGTATCACTTCCATTTTTCCTTAATTTAATATAGTCTTCCATAGAAATTATCACATTTTCCACATTGAGTTTTGAATTCTTGAATAATTTGGCCCAATCCCATAAATAAACTCCTCAAAAACAAGAATATTTCTTGAGGATTTTTCACTGGTGTGTTTCAGAATTTCTAAATAGATGAAAGTTCTATTTTCAACTTAATTATTTTCCAATTATATTGGATTATGATAACAAAATATAGTATATAACATCTTTAAATATTTGGTTTAAGGCTTTTTTTTTTAGCAAAAGGTATCACTAATTTTTATAAGTATATCATGCACAGTGAGAAAATATAGTGTATGGATGGTAGATTTCTGTGTTTTCTTTGTTTTGGTTTGGCTTGTTTTATTTCTCCTCTGTATTGAAGCTTTTTTTGTGTGTGTTAATGTAAGATGAAAAAATAGCTTTTTCTTTGATTTTCTGTGTATGTGAAATCAAATTAGTAAGATTTTTTTTCAACTATAATTACTAATCACTTAAACCTACTCTTCTGTGAGGTAATGCTATGTTACTGTTAAGAAGTGAGTCAGGGTATACACCCACACAGAAAAATTTAAGCTTATAAAATTGGGAGACAACTAAGATTATTTGTCCAATAACTTCCCAATTCTGGCTGCACATTGAAATAACCATCTGAATCATATCTGTGTGTGTGTGTCAGTCTCAGGGTTTGCTCCAGATAACTCTGAATGAAGATTGAAACTCAGTGAAATAATCAACTTGCTATATATAACAGCTTGGGAAACTGAGATATCTAGAGATTAAGATTTCACTCATTGTTACCCAATAAGTAAAAAGCATATCTATAACTAAAGCTAAATTTCCCTGAAATCACAATAAAACCTGAAGAAATAAAACATGAATATAAAGCTTGACAGTACAGTTCATGCCTGAAAAGATTTCACTTTACAAGCTAAGCTTCTGAAGTTTTTTATTTTGTTTCCAAATTAACTGACTAATATAAATATGCTGGTCCTTATTCAACAAGGAGTTAAAATTATTTTCTAGAACTGGCACAGTGCAATTGAGTGGGTGTGTGTAATTATGCAACATATGGAATTAGTGAATCCATTCTTGACTGTGTTACTTTGTATTCCTTGTAAAGCTACTCATTATTCTATGTGACTTTAATTGTGTTCTTAGGTGGATATATTAAAGATTAATGATGCATTTAGCCTAAGTCAAGACTTAACAGAGATGTGAAAAAAAAAAAAAGAGAGTAGAAGCTATAATAGTTAAAGATTTTTCTTTTTCCCTTTGGAGGGACTATATCCTGAGTATTTTATGTGAAAAAAATTAAGTGGTTATAGTCAGTCTGTTAGTGGTGTGTTATTATCCCATATTCTTGCCATATAACTGACATTATAACTCTGCCATCCTACTTGGAAATATATAGTGAGCCGGTGTGCAATGAGAGCCATTATCCAACTCAACAGGTTGTGTTTAATGAGTAGGGTATGCACAGAATATTTTCATTGCCTTAGCAGGAAAAAATATAGCTCCCTACTTCATATCAAATGAGACGTTAATCTTTTCATAAAGAAATATGAACTGAGGTCACAAGACTTTTTTTACATAACTGATTAAAATATATTGACAGGCTACATAAACATATGGCTACAATTTAACTAATGAAGGGAATAGCTAAATTACGGAGAAGAGATCAGATACTATTTTCATGGATTAAATGTTGGACTTATAACACCAATAATTATAATGATGATAAATACTTTTATTGCACTACTTGAATGACACCAGCAGCAGAAGCAAATATACCTGGCAAGAATATGCCAGGCATTCTTGTCAATTCTTTATAGATACTTATCAATTTATTTAAATGTTCACTATAATCCTATATAGTAAGTCATCACTATTTTTTATATCCATTTTACAAGACTATGAACATGTGACACAGGAGATTAAATAACTTTGAAACTGAAAGTGAAGTCACTCAGTGGTGTCCAACTCTTTGGGACTCCATGGACTGTATGCCCATCAGGCTCCTCAGTCCATGGAAATTTCCAGGCAAGAGTACTGGAGTGCATTACCATTTCCTTCTCCAGGGGATCTTCCCAACCCAGGGATTGAACCCATGTCTTCTTCATTGCAGGCAAATGCTTTACCATCTGAGCCACCAGGGAAGCAATATCATAATCTGGTAAATTGAACATTTGGGACTTAAATAACACATTGAGGCTAAAGAATCTTTAGCATTGTGTGTATGTGTTTACAATTTAACTGAACTATAATTTATATACAAACAGCTCACTCATTTAATTTGTACAAATTCATGTTTTTTAGTGTATTTACAAAATTTACATATATTGCCACAATCAATTTTAGAACATTTTAATCACCCCCCCAAAAGTTGCTCCACACCATTTAATAGCCATCTCTCCTTTTCCCCCAAACCGTTAGGCTGTAGGCCATCTCAAATCTAATTTCTGACTCTTATAAAGTGAAAGTGAAAGTGAAGTCACTCAGTCGTGTCCGACTCTTTGTGACCCCATGGACTGTAGCCTACCTGGCTTCTCCCTCCATGGGATTCTCCAGGCAAGAGTACTGGAGTGGGTTGCCATTTCTTTCTCCAGGGGATCTTCCCGACCCAGGGATCGAACCCAGGTCTCCCACATTCCAGGCCAACGCTTTAACCTCTGAGCCACCATAACTTTGCTTATTTTGTAATTTCAAATGAATGTTATAATATGTGGTATTTTTCAACTGTTTTCTTTTACATAGCATAATGTTATCAAGACCCATCTATATTATAGAATAAGTTGGCACTTCACTCATTTTTATTTATGTGTAATTCCATTGGGCTTCCCAGGAGGGGCTAATTGTAAAGAAACTGCTTACCAATGCAGGGGCCATAAGAAACACAGGTTCGATCCCTGGGTCGGGGAGATTCCCTGGAGGAGGACATGATAATCCATTACAGTATTCTTGCCTGGAGAATCCCATGGACAGAGGGGCCTGACAGGCTACAGTCCATGGAGTTGCAAAGAGTCAGGTATGAGTGAAGTGACTAAGCAGAACATATTCCATTGTATGAATATACTATGTTGTATTTGTCCATCCATCAGTGTAAAAATATTTGGTTTATTTGCACTTTTGACTATGACAAATAATGTTGCTATGAATTAATATTCATAATGCCATAGTCTGTAAAGCCCTAACGATATTGTCTGGTATTTATATACCATTTAAGTTAGATAGGAGGATTATTTTTCTGATTCAATGTTTTATGGAAAAAATGCAATACAAAGTTGTGGGTGGGGCTACAATATCAAACAAGTCACCAAAATTTTTCTATTAGCTTTCTTATCTGAAAAGGGGAGATTCTACTTAAAAATTCTACTCATAATAGAATGGTTCTATATGTGGGTAAAGAAGCAACAGTTAGAACCAAACAAGGAAAAACTGACTGTTTCAAAATTGGGAAAAGAATACAACAAGGGTATATATTGTCACTCTGCTTATTTTCCTTCAATGCAAAGTACATCATTGGAAATGCTAGACTGGATGAGTCACAAACTAGAATCAAGATTGCGGGGAGAAATATCAACAACCTCAGATATGCAGATAATACCACTCTAAAAGCAGAAAGTAAAGAGGAACTAAACAGTCTCCTGATGAAGGTGAAAGAGGAGAGTGTGAAAGCTGTTTTTTTCTTTTTCTTTTTTTAATGTATATGTATTTATTTTAATTGGAGGCTAATTATTTTGCAATATTGTATTGGTTTTGCCATACATTGACATGAATCTTTTAAAACTCAACATTAAAAAAACTAAGATCTTGGCACCTGGTCCCATCACTTCATGGAAAAAAGAAGGAGAAAAAGGGGAAGCAGTGACAGATTTTCTTTCTTTTTTCTTTTTTTTTTTTTCTGTGTTCTTTATTTTTTATTTATTTATTTTTTTACTTTACAATACTGCCTTGGTTTTGCCATATATTGACATGAATCTGCCACGGGTGTACATGAGTTCCCAATCCTGAACCCCCCTCCCACCACCCTCCCCATATCATCTCTCTGGGTCATCCCCGTGCACCAGCCCCAAGCATCCTGTATCCTGTATTGAACCTAGACTGGCAACTCTTTTCTTACATGTTTCAATGCCATTCTCCCAAATCATCCTACCCTCTTCCTCTCCCACAGAGTCCAAAAGTCTGCTCTATACATCTATGTCTCTTTTGCTGTCTCACATACAGGGTTATCATTACCATCTTTCTATATTCCATATATATGTGTTAGTATACTGTATTGGTGTTTTTCTTTCTGGCTTACTTCATTCTGTATAATAGGCTCCAGTTTCATCCACCTCATTAGAACTGATTCAAATATATTCTTTTTAATGGCTGAGTAATACTCCATTGTGTATATGTACCATGGCTTTCTTATCCATTCATCTGCTGATGGACATCTAGGTTGCTTTCATGTTCTGGCAATTATAAACAGTGCTGCGAAGAACATTGGGGTACACGTGTCTCTTTCAATTCTGGTTTCCTCGGTGTGTATGCCCAGCAGTGGGATTGCCGGGTCATAAGGTAGTTCTATTTCCAGTTTTTTAAGGAATCTCCACACTGTTCTCCATAGTGGCTGTACTAGTTTGCATTCCCACCAACAGTGTAAGAGGGTTCCCTTTTCTCCACACCCTCTCCAGCATTTATTCCTTGTAGACTTTTGGATCGCAGCCATTCTGACTGGTGTGAAATGGTACCTCATTGTGGTCTTGATTTGCATTTCTCTGATAATGAGTGATGTTGAGCATCTTTTCATGTGTTTGTTAGCCATGTATGGAGAAATATACCATGTTCATGGATTGGAAGAATCAATATAGTGAAAATGAGTATACTACCCAAAGCAATCTACAGATTCAATGCAATCCCTATCAAGCTACCAGTGGTATTTTTCACCGAGCTAGAACAAATAATTTCACAATTTGTATGGAAATACAAAAAGCCTCAAGTAGCCAAAGCAATCTTGAGAAACAAGAATGGAACTGGAGGAATCAACCTTCCTGACTTCAGGCTCTACTACAAAGCCACAGTCATCAAGACAGTATGGTACTGGCACAAAGACAGAAATATAAACCAATGGAACAAAATAGAAAGCCCAGAGATAAATCCACACACCTATGGACACTTTATCTTCGACAAAGGAGGCAAACATATACAGTGGATTAAAGACAATGTCTTTAATAAGTGGTGCTGGGAAAAGTGGTCAACCACTTGTAAAAGAATGAAACTAGAACACTTTCTAACACCATCAGTTCAGTTCAGTTCAGTTCAGTTGCTCAGTCGTGTCTGACTCTTTGCGACCCCGTGAATCGCAGCACGCCAGGCCTCCCTGTTCATCACCATCTCCCAGAGTTCACTCAGACTCATGTCCATTGAGTCTGTGATGCCATCCAGCCATCTCATCCTCGGTCGTCCCCTTCTCCTCCTGCCCCCAATCCCTCCCAACATCAGAGTCTTTTCCAATGAGTCAACTCTTCGCATGAGGTGGCCAAAGTACTGGAGTTTCAGCTTTAGCATCATTCCTTCCAAAGAACACCATACAGAAAAATAAACTTCAAATGGATTAAAGATCTAAACGTAAGACCAGAAACTATAAATCTCCTAAAGGAGAACATAGGGAAAACATTCTCTGACATAAATTGCAGCAGGTTCCTCTATGATCCACCTCCCAGATTATGGAAATAAAAGCAAAAATAAGCAAATGGGATCTAATTAAAATTAAAAGCTTCTGCATAACAAAGGAAACTATAAGTAAGGTGAAAAGACAGCCTTCGGAATGGGAGAAAACAATAGCAAATGAAGCAACTGACAAACAACTAATCTCAAAAATATACAAGCAACNAGATTATGGAAATAAAAGCAAAAATAAGCAAATGGGATCTAATTAAAATTAAAAGCTTCTGCATAACAAAGGAAACTATAAGTAAGGTGAAAAGACAGCCTTCGGAATGGGAGAAAATAATAGCAACTGAAACAACTAAAAAACAACTAATCTCAAAAATATACAAGTAACTTATGCAGCTCAATTCCAGAAAAATAAATGGCTCAATCAAAAAATGGGCCAAAGAACTAAATAGACAGCTTTTCTTTTCTTGGACTCTAAAATTAATGCAGACAGTTACTGCAGCCATAAAATTAAAAGACACTGGCTCCTTGGAAGGAAAGCTATGACACAGCATATGTCATAGCATATGTCAAAGCAGATACATCACTTTGCTGACAAAAGTCCCCGTAGTCAAAGCTATGGTTTTTCCAATGGTCATATATGGATGTGAGAGTTAGACAGTAAAGAAGGCTGAGCAGCAAAGACTTGATGTTTTTGAATTTGGGTGCTGGAGAAGACTCTTGAGGACAGCAACACAATCAAATGAGTCAATTCTAAAGAAAATCAATCCTAAATCTCCATTGGAAAGCCTTTTGCTGAAACTGCAATACTTTGATCTCCTGAGTGAAGAACCAACTCATTGGAAAAGACACTGATGATGGGAAGGATTGAAGGCAAAAGGATAAAGTAATGTCAGAAGATAAGATGTTTATATAGCAACACTGACTCAATGGACATGAATCTGAGCAAACCCTGGGAGATAGCAGAGGACAGAAGAGCCTGGAGTGCTACAGTCCACTAGGTCTTAAAGAGTTGAACACAACTTAACAAATGAACAACAGCAGAACGCTTCTAACTTTACAGAAGATTGATGAAGTGTTATCAATTTTCTCTCCATAAACCTATACAGAGTCTAGAATTTATTGGATGTTCAATAAATTTTTGCTAAATAAATTGATTAATGGAAAATACATTTACTAGCATAAATAAATTAATCTGCTCACCAAGAATTAATAAATTTCTTCAATTTCATCCTCTTCTGGATGATATGCTACCACCCCCCTCCCAACCATTGGGTTTTATCAGTTCAGTTCAGTTCATTCTCTCAGTCGTGTGTGGCTCTTTGCGACCCCATGAATTGCAGCACACCAGGCCTCCCTGTCCATCACCAGCTCCCGAGTTCACTCAAATTCACGTCCATCAAGTCAGTGATGCATTCCAGCCATCTCATCCTCTGTCGTCCCCTTCTTCTCCTGCCCCCAATCCCTCTCAGCATCAGAGTCTTTTCCAATGAGTCAGCTCTTCGCATGAGGTGGCCAAAGTACTGGAGTTTCAGCTTTAGGATCATTCCTTCCAAAGAACACCCACGGCTGATCTCCTTTAGGATGGGCTGGTTGTATCTCCTTGCAGTCCAAGGGACTTTCAAGAGTCTTCTCCAAAACCACAGTTCAAAAGCTAGACACCAAAGAACAGGCTAGCTACAGAAGCTAGTCCTATCACATATAGATAGCATTAAAATCTTTTTCAGATGCCCACTCCCTGAAGTGAACAAGTTTAGAACACTCTGATGGCAAGTATCTGAATGCCTTGAGTCTTTTATATAACATTTGAATTTCTTCTAATCACACGGACCACAGCCTGATCTAACTCAATGAAATTAAGCCATGCTGTGTGAGGCTACCTAAGATGGACAGGTCATGGTGGAGAGGTCTGACAGAATGTGGTCCACTGGAGAAGGGAATGGCAAACCACTTCAGTATTCTTGCCTTGAGAACCCCATGAACAGAATGAAAAGGCAAAATGATAGGGTACAGAAAGAGGAACTCCCCAGGTCACTAGGTGCCCAATATGCTACTGGAGATCACTGGAGAAATAACTCCAGAAAGAATGAAGGGATGGAGCCAAAGCAAAAGCAATACCCAGTTGTGGGTGTGATCGGTGATAGAAGTGAGGTCCGATGATGTAAAAGCACTATTGCATAGGAAGCTGTAATATTAGGTCCATGAATCAAGGTAAATTGGAAATGGTCAAACAAGAGATGGCAAGAGTGAACATCGACATTCTAGGAATCAGTGAACTAAAATGGACTGGAATGGATGAATTTAACTCAGAAGACCATTATATCTACTACTGTGGGCAAGAATCCTTTAGAATAAATGGAGTAGCCATCATAGTCAACAAGAGTCCAAAATGCAGTACTTGGATGAAATAAAAAAAACGACAGAATGATCTCTGCTCATTTTCAAGGCAAACCATTCAATGTCACAGTTCAGTTCAGTTCAGTTCAGTCGCTCAGTCGTGTCCGACTCTTGCTGCTGCTGCTGCTAAGTCGCTTCAGTCGTGTCCGACTCTGTGCGAACCCATAGACGGCAGCCTACCAGGCTCCGCCATCCCTGGGATTCTCCAGGCAAGAACACTGGAGTGGGTTGCCATTTCCTTCTCCGTCTGATTCTTTGTGACCCCATGAATCGCAGCTCGCCAGGCCTGCCTGTTCATCACCATCTCTTGGAGTTCACTCAGACTCACGTCCATCGAGTCCATGATGCCATCCAGCCATCTCATCCTCGGTCGTCCCCTTCTTCTCCTGCCCCCAATCCCTCCCAACATCAGAGTCTTTTCCAGTGAGTCAACTCTTCACATGAGATGGCCAAAGTACTGGAGTTTCAGCTTTAGCATCATTCCTACCAAAGAAATCCCAGGGTTGATCTCCTTCAGAATATCACAGTAATTCAAGCCTATGCCCCAACCAGTAACACTGAAGAAGCTGAAGTTGAACAGTTCTATGGAGACCTACAAGCCCGTTTTAGAATTAACACCCAAAAAAGATGTCCTTTTCATTATAGGGGACTGGAATGCAAAAGTAGGAAGTCAAGAAACACCTGGAGTAACAGGCAAATTTGGCCTTGGAATGCAGAATGAATCAGGGCAGAGGCTAACAGAGTTTTGTCAAGAACACGCACTGGTAATACCAAACAACTTCTTCCAAGAAAACAACAGAAGACTCTACACATGGACATCACCAGATGGCCAACACCAAAATCAGATTGATTATATTCTTTGCAGCCAAAAATGGAGAAGCTCTATACAGTCAGCAAAAATAAGACTGGGAGCTGACTGTGG
This sequence comes from Cephalophus harveyi, assembly GCA_006410635.1. Classification (NCBI taxonomy): domain Eukaryota; kingdom Metazoa; phylum Chordata; class Mammalia; order Artiodactyla; family Bovidae; genus Cephalophus; species Cephalophus harveyi. The sequence goes on along the minus strand of SJYT01071303.1, from coordinate 33,629 downwards.
CTCAGATCATGAATCCCTTATTGTCAAATTCAGACTTAAATTGAAGAAAGTAGGGAAAACCACTAGACCTGTCTCTTATACACATCTTGAGCAGTGAGCTTCATGACCCAGATAATCATGATGGTGTGATCAGTCACCTAGAGCCAGACATCCTGGAATGTGAAGTCAAGTGGGTCTTAGAAAGCATCACTATGAACAAAGGTAGTGGAGGTGATGTAATTCCAGTGGATCTATTTCAAATCCTGAAATATGATGCTGTGAAAGTGCTGCACTCAATAGCCAACAAATTTGGAAATCTCAGCAGTGGCCACAGGACTGAAAAAGGTCAGTTTTCATTCCATACCAAAGAAAGGCAGTGCCAAAGAATGCTCAAACTACTGCACAATTGCACTCATCTCACGTGCTAGTAAAGTAATGCTCAAAATTCTCCAAATCAGGCTTCAGCAAATGTGAACCATGAACTTTGAGATGTTCAAGTTTGTTTTAGAAAAGCAGAGGAACCAGAGATCAAATTGCCAACATCTGCTGGCTCTTTGAAAAAGCAAGAGAGTTCCAAAAAAATCCCATCTATTTCTGCTTTATTGAATATGCCAAAGCCTTTGACCGTGTGGATCACAATAAACTGTGGAAAATTCTGAAAGTGATGGGAATGCCAGACCATGTGACTTGCCTCTTCTCAATAGCCAACAAATTTGGAAATCTCAGCAGTGGCCACAGGACTGAAAAAGGTCAGTTTTCATTCCATACCAAAGAAAGGCAGTGCCAAAGAATGCTCAAACTACTGCACAATTGCACTCATCTCACGTGCTAGTAAAGTAATGCTCAAAATTCTCCAAATCAGGCTTCAGCAAATGTGAACCATGAACTTTGAGATGTTCAAGTTTGTTTTAGAAAAGCAGAGGAACCAGAGATCAAATTGCCAACATCTGCTGGCTCTTTGAAAAAGCAAGAGAGTTCCAAAAAAATCCCATCTATTTCTGCTTTATTGAATATGCCAAAGCCTTTGACCGTGTGGATCACAATAAACTGTGGAAAATTCTGAAAGTGATGGGAATGCCAGACCATGTGACTTGCCTCTTGAGAAATCTGTATGCAGGTCAGGAAGCAACAGTTAGAACTGGACATGGAACAACAGACTGGTTCCAAATAAGAAAAGGAGTACGTCAAGGCTGTATATTGTTATCCTGCTTATTTAACTTATATGCAGAGTACATTATGAGAAACCCTGGGCTGGAAGAAACACAAGCTGGAATCAAGATTCCTGGGATAAATATCAATAATCTCGGATATGCAGATGATGCCACCCTTATGGCAGAAAGTGAAGAGGAACTAAGGAGCCTCTTGAGGAAAGTGAAAGAGGAGGGTGAAAGAGTTGGCTTAAAGCTCAACATTCAGAAAACTAAGATCGTGGCATATGGTCCCATCACTTCATGGAAAATAGATGGGGAAACAGTGGAAACAGTGGCAGACTATATTTCTTGGGTCTGCAAAATCACTGCAGATGGTGATTGCAGCCATGAAATTAAAAGATGCTTACTCCTTGGAAGAAAAGTTATGACCAACCTAGACAGCGTATTGAAAAGCAGAGACATTACTTTGCCAACAAAGGTTTGTCTAGTGAAGGCTATGGTTTTTCCAGTAGTCAAGTATGGATATGAGAGTTGGACTATAAAGAAAGCTGAGAGCTGGAGAATTGATGCTTTTGAATGTGGTGTTGCAGAAGACATTTGAGAGTCCCTTGGACTGCAGGGAGATCCAATCAGTCCATCCTAAAGGAGACCAGTCTTGAATATTCATCAGAAGGACTGATGCTGAAGCTGAAACTTCAATACTTTGGCCATCTCATGTGAAGCATTGACTCACTGGAAAAGACCCTGATGCTGGGAGGAATTGGGGGCAGGATGAGAAGGGGACAACAGAGGATGAGATGGCTGGATGGTATCACCAACTCGATGGACATTAGTTTGGGTAAACTCCGGGAGTTGGTAGTGGACAGGGAGGCCTGGCGTGCCGTGATTCATGGGGACGCAAATAGTCGGACACAACTGAGCGAATGAACTGAACTCTACTGAAGAGGGTTTGCAGTGCTTCAGATTGTCCTCTACTTAGGAATATAGACTTTCAATGGACTCATCCATTTTCTTAGCAGATGAGCATTGCTCAGACAGATTGTTAGAAACTCCAGCTGATCCTAGAATTTGTCTAAGACTCCAAATTCCAGTTTCCTATGGCGATAGGTGAACTCGGGCATCTATATGCTCAGTAACATTACAAAAGAAATCTTGCCTTGGTTTCTGATGGAACGTTTCAGTTTTTTGCTATCTCTTTAACTTTTTTTTTCTTTCCTGTAGCCGAGATCCCTTGCTTGAACCTGTGATAATCTTCTAGATCTTATCAGCTTCATTTCTCTGAAAATATTTCTAGGACTTTCTCTTTCCCACACACTAAATGAAACAAGGACCTTCTCTTTGCATGATACCATGCCCTCTGCTGCTTTATATTTGCCTTCACTCCTCGGGAGACCTCCTGCCATTCCACCAGACAACAAAAGATTAGACAAAGTTGGCATGCATCATGCAACTTCTCTTCTCTGGAAGAGTGTATTCTACACTTGTGTTAACTTTAATTTGGTCCCACTCATTCCTGAGTGAATTGCTTCTCTTCCAAGTTATGTGATTGAAGTTCTGCCATTCTTCTCAGCTGAGTCATAACAAATGTTCTTACATTTTCCTTTATTTCTAATCAAATGGATGGATGAAATGCTCACTCATATTCAAGAGTCTATTCCAAAATATATTTTATATTCCATAAGACATATCTAAAAATTAACTAGCTGGATTTTTAGGCTATTTCACTATATGATCACTAAGCATTCTTATTTGTTCATATATTTGCCACAAAAATACTGTTTATTAAGAAAATAGCATTAAATATTATATTATATTTAATATCCCATATTTGACAGTGAAACATTATCTCAAACTTGAGAATTTTTTTCTGAGCATTCTTCTTATGAGTCCTGGTAATATCATCAGTAGTTACTTTTGCAAATATAAAAAAATATATTGAAATCAAATAAATTATTTTATTTTTAGTTATGTGATTTTCAACCCTCTTGGAGTCTCAGATTCCTCAGCAGAAAGAGAGCAAGGGGGAAAAAAAAAAAAAACTTAAAATGAGTTAAAGTCACAATTCAAGTGAATGCATGTAAGTAACTAGCATAGTTTTTGAAAATAAGTAGTATCCAATTATATATACACATAATGATACCTGTATCATTAATATACAAGGATATTTTACTAAGATATAAATTATAGCAGTATTTTCTAACAGTGTTACTCAGTAGAAAGAGTGTCAAATGAGAATTATTTACTTAAAATTTTTAATTTAAATTTAAACTACTCACCTCCAGTCATTTGCATACTCTTTCTTTCAAAAGAACAAAATACAAACAATGCTTATTTGGTGCTCTGAAGGTGATGTTCCAGGTGGTACTGTTTTTCAGTTGCTTTATTTTTATTCTACCTTCTTGTAAGATATAAGGCCTGCCCTTTTATAATGTCTGCAGATTATTAATTTAAAACTGATTTATTAACCCTTTTCAAAGTTCTGTGCATCACAAATGCACACAATAAACTTTAAGTCTACCTGGTGATATTTTCAATGCAATCTTCATAACGATATAAAGAAAAAGAAGCAAGCCAAGCAGGCAGAAGTTCTATGGGAAAGAAATCAAAAGCAGTGTTTCTAAGCTCTGACAGATTTCAGCATATATCTCACAGCTCTTGTTGTTATTTTGAAGCAGCATGGTGCCAAAATATGCTTCCAATTTTTGAAAAGCTACTATGCAGAAATATATTGAACTAATGGTATAAAAGATTTGTATCTCACTGTACACACTCTGTTCTCCTTGGCTGTTAAGTGGTGCTGAGACTCCAGGGTTGTATATTTCTCAAATAAATTGACAGAGCTATTGTGGCAACGGGATTTGACATAACAACACATTCATTACTTGCCTGATTCAAGTTGCATTGTTGTGCTAAGCTTGTTTTCTTGACTCTTTCACTGAGTCAGTAAGATTATAAAGTCAATAGAAATAACCAAATAAAGATGGTTTCGTATATTCAAAAGGGCTAAAAAAAAAAAATAATCTCATATGATTTTTTTTTTCTTTGTTTTCTTTCAAGATAGAGATGCCTGTGTTCAAAACTGCTATTGACCAGCCAAAAGTACAGATTTGTCACCCTGGGTTCCTTCCTCTTGTGATGTTATTAGATCTTCAGAAGGCTCTCTGACCTTCTCACTTGATTCAGTCTTTATTTTCAAGTGTTAGAAATACAAGTTTCTCAGGGTTACTTCTAAAGTAGCAAAGCCAGATTAACAAATTCTCAAGAATTTAAGGGGTGTATAGATGTATGTATAAATGTTGACTTTTTCAGCACTTTGATATTTTAATTTTTTTCTCTTTGATTTCTTGATTCTATATTACAAAGAGAAGTCATCTTGAAATTGGTCATGCAGTGCTCTCATCAGCTTCATAGTTAATCTTTTCAGCACAGTTAAACTTCAGTTCCAGGGTCAATTTGTTCCCATTTCTCAAGGAAATGGGAATATTTCAGAAGAATTATGGCAGTTTATGTTATGGCTGCAATGCACGATACCCCAGTTCAATTCCTGGGTCGGAAAGATCCACTGGAGAAGGGATAGGCTACCCACTCCAGTATTCTTGGGCTTCCTTTGTGGCTTAGATTATGCAGAATCCACCTGCATTGCAGGAGACCTGGGTTCAGTCCCTGGGTTGGGAAGATCCCCTGTAGAAGGGAAAGGCTACCACTCCAGTATTCTGGCCTGGAGAATTCCATGGACTCCATAGTCCATGGGGTCATAAAGAGCCAGACACGACTGAATGACTTTGACTTGCTTATCTTATGGCTACAATGGATCATCATATATTATAGTTGACTCCTCCACCTGGTGGGGATTTTAGTATCTAAAAAATAGTTCAAAGGATATGGCTCAGAATATTATCTACAGTCCATGAGGAGGAACTAAATGTCCTTGATTTTATTTGATGATTAAACTATTTTGGAGCTTCCCAGATGGCTCAGTCAGTAAAGAATCTGCCTGCAATGCAGGAGAACTGGGTTCGATCCCTGGGTCAGGAGGATGCCTTGGAGAAGGGAATGACATCCCACTCCAGTATTCTTGCCTGGAGAATTCAATGAAGAGAGGAGTCTGGTGGCCTACAGTCCATGAGGTCACAAAGAGTCAGACAGACTGAGCAATTAACACTTTGATTTTTTTCACTTTAATTATTATTTTGTCGTATTTGACTGCTTTTTATTTGTCCCTGCTCTTTTTCACTTCTATGATTGAACTAGTTCATTGACTGAAGTTTTTGTTTGTTTGTTTGTTTGTTTTTCCACAGAGAAGAGGTAGGCAGAGGACATGGGTGGTGGTGTCCTGGGAAGACCCTATAGGTCCTGCTCCATTTCATCATTAGTCTATCTGTTTTTTCCCAGAGAAGGCTGAGGAGATGAGAATGGGCTATTAAGTGACATCCCACATTTAATTCTTAGCTCTTCAAAAATCATTTGAAATGTAAGCACCTCATCTGCCATGGCTAAAATGTTCATATCATGATGGCATGTGTGTGTGTGTGTGTGCTCATAAAGTGAAGTGAAGTTAAAGTCATTCAGTCATGTCCAACTCTTTGCGACCCCATGAACTACAGAGTCTATGGAATTCTCTAGGCTGGAAAATGAGTGGGTAGCCTTTCCCCTCTCCAGGGGATCTTCCCAACCCAGGGATGGAACCCAGGTCTCCAACATTGAAGGTGGATTCTTTACCAGCTGAGCCACAAGGGAAGCCTAACATTCGTAACATGATGGTATGTGTGTTTGCTCATACTTTCTTTGAAAGTTAACATGAGCAAAATTCAATAAACCTAGGTTAGAGACATGAAATATCTGCTTCTTTCAAGAAAAGAATACTCAATTCACTGAAAAACGTTTGCTTGTGTTAGTTGTTCAGTTGTGTCTGACTCTTTGTGACCTCATGGATTGCAGCCCACCAGATTCCCCTGTCCATGGGATTGCCAAGCAAGAATACTGGAGTGGGTTGCCATTCAGTTTGCCAGAGGGTGTTCCTGACCTAGGGATTCAACCCAGGCCTCTGGCATTATAGGCAGACTCTTTACTGTATGAGATACAGGGAAGTCCCTTATTTATGTAAAGCGCACAATTAATGGAGCTAAGGTAACAAATATAAGCAAGAATATTCCAGAAAAACAACACAGTTTCATTCCAGTTATAAAGAGTATTACAACAAATCTACAAAGAAAATTGGCTGAGATATGCTGCTCAGCATTCAGGAAAATCACTTCTATTTCCAGCAAACAGCTGTGTGGTATTTGGATTATATTTAAACACTCGAAGCTTCTGTCTCCTCATCTGAAAATTGTTATTTATAATTATATATATCACATGAGATTAAGGATCTATCAGTTAAAAGGGCTTCAGATCAGTTCAGTCACTCAGTCATGTCCGACTGTTTGTGGCCCCATGAGCCGCAGCACACCAGGACTCCCTGTCTATCACTAACTCCCAGAGTTTACCCAAATTCATGTCTGTTGAGTCAGTGATGCCTTCCAACCATCTCATCCTCTCTCTTTGCCTTCTCCTCCTGCCCTCAATCTTTCCTAGCATCAAAGTCTTTTCAAATGAGTCAACTTCACATCAGGGCACCAAACACATTGAAGTTTCAGTTTCAACATCAGACCTTCCAATGAATACCCAGGACTGGTCTCCTTTAGGATGGACTGGTTGGATCTCCTTGCAGTCCAAGGGACTCTCAAGAGTCTTCTCCAACATCACAGTTCAAAAGCATCGTCTCCAGTGCTCAGCTTTCTTTATAGTCCAACTTTCACATCCATACATGACTACTAGCAAAAACATAGCCTTGACTAGGCGGAATTTTGTGACAAAATAATGTCTCTGCTTTTGAATATGCTATCTAGCTTGGTCATAACTTTCCTTCCAAGGAGCAAGCGTCTTTTCATTTCATGGCTGCAGTCACCATCTGCAGTGATTTTGGAGCCCCCCAAAATAAAGTCTGACACTGTTTCCACTGTTTCCCCATCTATTTATCATGAAGTGATGGGACAGGATATCATGGTCTTAGTTTTCTGAATGTTGACTTTTAAGCCATCTTTTTCACTCTCCCCTTTCACATTCATCAAGAGGCTCTTTAGTTCTTCTTCACTTTCTGCCATAAGGGTGGTGTCATCTGCATATCTGAGGTTATTGATATTTCTCCTGGCTAGATTCCAAATTGGAATCTCTTGATTCAAGCTTGTGCTTCTTCCAGTCCAGGGTTTCTCATGATGTACTCTGAATATAAGTTAAACAGAGTGACAATATACAGCCTGACGTACTCCTTTCCTGATTAGGAACCAGTCTGTTTTTCCATGTACAGTTCTAACTGCTGCTTCCTGACCTGCATATAGGTTTCTCAAGAGGCAGGTTAGGTGGTCTGATATGCCCATCTCTTCCAGAATTTTCCACAGTTTATTGCGATCCAAACAGTAAGGCTTTGGCATAGTCAATAAAGCAGAAATAGATGCATTTCTGGAATTCTCTTGCTTTTTCAATGATCCAGCAGATGTTGGCAATTTGATCTCTGGTTCCTCTGCTTTTCTAAAACAAGCTTGAACATCTTGAAGTTCACGGTTCATATTTGCTGAAGCCTGGTTTGGAGAATTTTGAGCATGACTTTAGTAGTGTGTGAGATGAGTGCAATTGTGCAGTAGTTTGAGAATTCTTTGGCATTGCCTTTCTCTGGTATGGAATGAAAACAGACTTTTCCAGTCCTGTGGCCACTACTGAGTTTTCCAAATTTGCTGATATATTCCGTGCAGCACTTGCTCAGCATTATCTTGTAGGATTTAAAGTAGCTCAACTGGAATTACATCACCTCCACTAGCTTTGTTCTTAGTGATGCTCCCTAAAGCCCACTTGACTTCGCATTGCAGGATGTCTGGCTCTAGGTAAGTGATCACACCATCGTGATTATCTGGGTCATGAAGGTCTTTTTTGTACAGTTCTTCTGTGTATTCTTGCCACTTCTTCTTTATATCTTCTGCTTCTGTTAGGTCCATACAATTTCTGTCCTTCATTGAACCCATTTTTGTATAAAATGTTCCCTTGATATCTCTAATTTTCTTGAAGAAATCTCTACTCTTTCCTATTCTTTTGTTTTCCTGTTTCTTTTCATTGATCATTGAAGAAGGTTTTCTTATCTCTCCTTGCTATTCTCTGGAACTCTGCATTCAAATGAGTATATCTTTCCTTTTCTCCTTTGCTTTCACATCGCTTCTTTTCACAGCTATTTGTAAGGCCTCGTCAAACAGCCATTTTGCTTTTTTGCATTTCTTTTTCTTGGGGATGGTCTTTCTCCCTGTCTCCTGCATAGTGTCATGAGCCTCTGTCCATTAATCATAAGGGATTTGATTTAGGTTATACCTTAGTTTTCTGAATGTTGAGTTTTAAGCCAACTTTTTCACTCTCCCTTTCCACATTCATCAATAAGCTCTTTAGTTCTTCTTCACTTTCTGCCATAAGGTTGGTGTCATCTGCATATCTGAGGTTATTGATATTTCTCCTGGCTGGATTCCAAGCTGGAATCTCTTGATTCCAGCTTGTGCTTCTTCCAGTCCTGACCATTATACCTGTATGGTCTAGTGATTTTACCACTTTCTTCAATTTAAGTCTGAATTTGGCAATAATGAGTTCATGATCTGAGCCACAGTCAGCTCCTGGTCTTGTTTTTTGCTGACTATATAAAGCTTCTCCATATTTGGCTGAAAATAATATAATCAATCTGATTTTGGTATTGGCCATCTGATGATGTCCATGTGTAGAGTCTTTTCTTGTGTTGTTGGAAGAAGGTGTTTGCTTTGACCAGTGTGTTCTCTTGGCAAAACTCTATTAGCTTTTGTCCTGCTTCATTCTGTACTCCAAGGCCAAATTTGCCTGTTAGTCTAGGTGTTTCTTGACTTCCTACTTTTGCATTCCAGTCCCCTATAATGAAAAGGACATCTTTTTTAGGTGTTAGTTCTATAAGGTCTTGTAGGTCTTCATAGACCCGTTCAACTTCAGCTTCTTCAGCATTACTGCTCAAGGCATAGACTTGGATTCCTGTGATATTTAATGGTTTGCTTTGGAGACGAACAGATATCATTTTGTCATTTCAGATATTGCATCCAAGTAATGCATTTCAGACTCTTGTTTACTATGCTGGGTACTCCATTTCTTCTAAGAGATTCTTGCCCACAGTTGCAGATATAATGGTCATCTGAATTAAATTCACCCATTCTAGTCCATTTTAGTTCACTGATTCCTTGAATGTTGATGTTCACTCTTGCTATCACCTATTTGACCACTTCCAATTTGTCTTGATTCATGGACCTAACATTCCAAGTTCCTATGCAATATTGCTCTTTACAGCATTGGACCTTGCTTACATCACCAGTCCCATCCACAACTGGGTATTGTTGCTTTGGCCCCATCCCTTCATTCTTTCTGGAGTTATTTCTCCACTGATCTCCATTAGCATATTGAGGACCTACTGACCTGGAAATATTCTTACCTTGAGAACGCCATGAACAGTATGAAAAGTAAAAATTCTTGCAGGTGGAAGAATCTGCCTGCCAATGAAGGAAACACAGAAGACAGTTTCCTTGACCAGGAAAATACCTTGGAGGGTGAAATGGCAACTCACTTCAGTATTCTTGCTTGGATAATTCCATGGACAGAGGTGCCTCGTGAGCTACCATCCATGGGGTTGCCAACAGCCAGACACGACTGAGCACACATGCACATAAGGTAAAAGATGTAAACAGATTTTTGTTGTTGCTCAGTCTTTAAATGTCTGAATCTTTCGTGATCCTATGGACTGTAGCCTTCCAGGTTCCTCTGTCCATGGGATTTCCCAGGCAAGAATAGTGGAGTAGGCTGCCACATCCTTCTTCAGAGAATCCTCCTGAGCCTTAGATCAAACCTGCTTCTCCTGCAGTAGTAGGCAGCTTCTTTACCACTGAGTCACCAGGCAAAAATTTAAATATTTTAGCTTAATGTTTTATGAGTATTATGTAAACAAACAAGGTCATAAGTTAAATATCTCATGATGTTCTTCATATATAAAATTCCAAATATGAGGTTTCCCTGGTGGTTGGTGGTCCAGAGGTTAAGAATCTGCTTTGCAATTCAGGTGATATGGGTTTGACCCTCGGCTGTGTAACCAGGATCCCACATGCCCCAGGGCAATTAAGACCATGTGCCACAACTGGGGAGCCTGTGTGCCACAACTACTGAAGCTCATATGCTCTAGAGCCTATGCTGCACAACAGAAGCCCACACCACAAGAAGCTCTCACACTGTTGCTAGAGAGAAGTCACTGCATGCTGCAACAAAGACCCAGCACAACCGAATAAATAATAAGAAAATAAATTCTAAAAATACCAATTGAATTATTAAAACAATTGGCTAAAACTTCTCAAGGGTAAAATTTTTATCACACTTTCAATAAAAGTAGTATTAAGTAATTGCCTAAATAGATAAACATAAAATGCATATGTTAATAAAACCAATTTTGATATTGATGCTTTAAATTATGTAAAAGGAAAAAGAATCTCAGTTGTTTAAGGAGTAGTAATATTAGAACTATTAATCAATTCTTTCCTCATATTTATCTTGTGTCAGACAATGTGAAAAGTGCTTTATAAGAACTTAATCCTATAATTTTCTTCACAACCCAATTGGCTACTGTTATTGAAAGGAAAATGAGAAACAGAATTTGTTCAATGTCACATATCTATATGGCTGCAAACAGATTGAATGCAGAAAGTCTGATACCAGAGTCTGTGTCCTTCTTGGGCTATACTATCTCTCAATATAAAAGAAATGAAACCACAATTGCTTGGGTAAAATGAGCAATGTTAATATTTGTTAGAGTTATTTTAAAAGAAAATTTTCAATGGAAATTTGAGAGTAAAATATTATTGTAACTAACATTTAAGAATATAAAGTCATTGATCATTAAAACATGTTGAAGCATTTTTAAAAGTCAGTGATATTATCCCAAATTAGAACAAAAAGCTCTAATTAGACAAATAGACATTTTAAGTGTAAGAAAGGCAGACAAAGTATGAAAGAATGACTAACACTGAGCTGTAAAATCACTAATTAGTGATTGTTATGCAATCACTAATTCAGTTTTAAAAAGAATATACTTTTGTGGCATCATAATTTGTATAAATTTTATTCAAAATATTGTCATTTTGACTTAGCAATTTAACATATGTGCCAATATATGTTATAAAGATGTTGAGCAGTTCTTTGGATTATGCTCAGTATGAACGTAGATAGGAGGAATTTTAAAAATTGAAAAACATATGATCAGCCTGATTATATGACTATTGAAATAACTAAAAATATAAATTTGAAGTAAAGCATATTACATAGCATTACTAGAACACAGTGGTGCTACAATATAGAAAAACTTACCTACAAATATCTAAAGTTATTAAAGCTTTTGCTTTGAAAAATAGAAATTCTTAAAATTGTACAAGGCTAGTAATTATTAAGAGTATTTTTTTCTCCATATTACTTACCAATATAGTATGAAGAAAATTTTCCAATACATTAGGCAATATAAATTGAAGGCATAATGATTAACACTATTGTGTTTATCATTTGTCTGCTTTTGTTCTCTAATCAGAGATGCAAATGTCTCATGACAGTGGAGCTGGAGAAGACTCTTGAAAGTCCCTTGTACAACAAGGAAATCAAACCAGTCAATTCTAAAGGAAATCAGCATTGAATATTCATTAGAAGGACTGATGCTGAAGCTCCAATACTCTGGCCACTCTTCCTGATGTGAAGAATCAACTCACTGCAAAAGACCCTGGTGCTGGGAAAGATGGAGGGCAAGAGGCAAAGGGGGTGACAGTGGATGAGATTGTTTGATGGCATCACTGCTTCAGTGGACATTAATTTGAGGAATCTCCGGGAACTGGTGTTGGACAGGGAGGCCTGGCACGCTGCAGTCCATGAGGTCACAAAGACTCTGACATGACTGAGCGACTGATCTGAACTGACTGAACTGATGCAGTTAAAAAAAAAAAAATGCCCCATAACCAAGGATAAAAGAGAAGCCTCAACAAGGTGGTATGAGGACAGCAGTCACCTTTAAAATCAAACCTCCTAGGTGTCAGAGATGCTTGGATGGCACAAACAAAACCCTGTGCACACCAGGATGGAGTGATAGGAGCAGTCACCCTTACAAGAGACTGAGCCAGACCTGGCTTTGAGTGTCTGAAGGTCTCCTTCAGAGGCATGAGTCAGCAGTGTCCTGCTGGGGTTCAGAGGCTCTGGCAGCAGCAGTCATGGGAGGAGCAGCATGTGGTATAAGTCCTCTTGGAGGAAGTTGCTATTAGCCTCACTATAGAGCCACTGTGTGGCAATTCACAAATGGGAGGACAATTATATCAAGAAGATCTTGCACTTCTGAGAAAGTTCTAAGCCTCACAACAGACTTCCCAATCTGGCGATCCAGCAAAGGGACTGACTATTCCTAGGGAATCTGACTTTGAAGGTCAGTGGGATTTTATTACAGAACTTTCACAGGAGTGGGGAAACAGAGACTCTTGGAGGGCATAAACAAAAGCTTCTGTGCACCAGGACCCAGGAGAAAGGAGCAGAAACCCCACAGGAGACTGAGCCAGACTTGCCGATGTGTGTTTAGGAGTCTGGCAGAGGTCTGGGTCGACAGTGGAGTCAGGGGCACTGACTATAACAGTCGTAAGAGGTGTAGGGTGCTGGTATAAGTCCTACAGGAGGAGGTCATCATTACCCCCACCATAATTTAGTCACAGGCTAAATTACAGGAAGGGAATAGATCCTCATTCATAAGCTAAAAATTGGATTAAAGACTAACTGAGTATGGCCTTGCCCACTAGAACAAGACCAAATTTTTTCCCACAGCCAGTCCCTCCCATCACAAAACTTCCACAAACCTCTTATCCTCATCCATCAGATGACAGAATGAAAACTACAATCACAGGAAGCTAAGAAAAATGAAACTGATCACAATGGTTCACAGACTTATCTAACTCAATAATACTATAAGCCAGGCCATGTAGGGCCACCCAAGATGCATGGGGTCATTATGGACAGTTCTGACAAAACGTGGTCCACTGGAGAAGGGAATGGCAAACCACTTCAGTATTCTTGCCTTGAGAACCCCATGAACAGTATGAAAAGGCAAAAAGATAGGAAAGTGAAAGATGAATCCCCCAGGATGGTAAGTGTCCAATATGCTACTGGAGAAGAGTGGAACAATAACTCCAGAAGGAATGAAGAGGCTGAGCCAAAGCAGAACAACACACAGTGGTGGATGTGTCTGGTGGTGAAAGTAAAGTCCAATGATGTAGAGGACAACAATGCATAGGAACCTGGAATGTTAGGCCAAATGATCAAAGTAAACTGGAAGTGGTCAAACAGGAGATGGCAAGAGTGAACATTGATATTCTAAGATTCAGTAAACTAAAATGCTCAGGAAGAGGCAAATTTAATTCAGATGAACAGTATATCTACTACTGTCAGCAAGAATCCTGTATAAGAAATGGATTAACCCCCAGAGTCAACAAAAGTTCAAAATGCAGTTCAGTTCAGTCCAGTTCAGTCACTCAGTAATGTCTGAATCTTTGAGACCCTATGGACTGCAGTACACCAGGCTTCCCCCTCCATCACCAACACCCAGAGCTTACTCAGACTTATGTCAATCAAGTTGGTGATGCCATCCAACTATCTCATTCTCTGTCATCCCATTCTTCTCCAGCCTACAATCTTTCCCAAATTAGGTGTTTGCAAATGAGGCAGTTATTCGCATCAGGTGGCCAAAGTACTGGAGTTTCAGCTTCAGCATCTCTCCTATCAGTGAATATTTAGGACTGATTTCATTTAGGATGGAATGGTTGGATCTCCTCACAGTCCAAGGAGCTCTCAAGAATCTTCTCCAACACCAGCGTTCAAAAGCATCAGTTCTTTGGCACTCAGCTTTCTTTAGAGTCCAACTCTCACATCCATACATGACTACTGGAAAAGCCAAAGTTTCACTAGTCAAACCTTTGTTGGCAAAATAATGAGTGCTTTTTAATATGCTGTCTAGTTTGGTTATAACTTTTCTTCCAAGGAGCAAGCGTGTTTTAGTTTCATGGCTGCAGTCACCATCTGCAGTGATTTTGGAGCCCATCCCCCTCTCCCCCCAAAAAAAGTCTGATCGTGTTTCCGTTGTTTCCCCATCTACTTGCCATGAAGTGATGGGACCGGATGCCATTATCTTAATTTTCTGAATGTTGAGTTTTAAGCCAACTTTTTCACTCTCCTCTTTCACTTTCATCAAGAGGCTCTTTAGTTCTTCTTCACTTTTTGCCATAAGGGTGGTGACATCTGCATATCTGAGGTTATTAATATTTCTTCCAGCAATCTTGATTCCAGCTTGTGCTTCATCCAGTCCAGCATTTCTCATGATGTACTCTGCAAATAAGTTTAAGCAGGGTGAAAGTATGCAGCCTTGAGGTACTTCTTTCCTAATTTGGGACCAGTGTATTGCTCTATGTACATTTCTAATTGTTGCTTCTTGACCTACATACAGATTTTTCAAGAGGTAGGTCAGGTGGTCTGGTACTCCCATCTCTTTCAGAATTTCCCACAGTTTCTTGTGATCCACACAGTCAAAGGTTTTGGCATAGTCAATAAAGCAGAAATAGATGTTTTTTCTGGAACTCTCTTGTTTTTTCCATGATCCAGCGGATGTTGGCAATTTGATATCTGGTTCCTCTGCCTTTTCTAAAATCACCTAGAACATCTGGAAGTTCATGGTTCATGTATTGCTAAAGCCTGGATTGGAGAATTTTGAGCATGACTTTACTTGCGTGTGAGATGAGTACAATTATGCAGTAGTTTGAGCATTCTTTGTCATTGCCTTTCTTTGAGATTGAAATGAAAACTGACCTTTTCCAGTTCCTGTGGCCACTGCTGAGTTTTCCAAATTTGCTGGCATTTTGAGTGCAGCATTTTCACAGCATCATCTTTCAGGATTTGAAACAGCTCAACTGGAATTCCATCACCTCCACTAGCTTTGTTCCTAGTGATGCTTTCTAAGGCCAGCTTGACTTCACATTCCAGGATGTCTGGCTCTACATGAGTGATCACACCTTCGTGATTATCTTGGTCGTGAAGATCTTTTTTGTACAGTTCTTCTGTGTACTCTTGCAACCTCTTCTTAATATCATCTGCTTCTGTTAGGTCCCTAACATTTCTGTCCTTTATCGATCCCATCTTTGCATGAAATGTTCCCTTGGTTTCTCTAATTTTCTTGAAGAGATCTCTTATCTTAGTAAATCATTAATCCATTTTTCTGTTGATGGGTGGGGCTGTGTTCCCTCCCTGTTGTTTGACCTGAGGTTAAACTATGGTAGAAGTAATGAACATTATGGAGACCTCTTTTAAAATGTCCCATGGATGCCCTGCTGCACTCAGTTCCCCCAACCGTACAGTAGCCCAACACTGATGCACACTTCTGCCAAAGACTCCTGGACACTCACGGGCAAGTCTGGCTCAGTCTCTTTTGTGGTCACTGCTCTTTTCTCCTTTGGTCCTGGTGCATACAAGATTTTGTTTGTGTCCTTCAACAGTCTGTTTCCCCAGTCCTGTGTAAGTTCTGGTGGCTCTATGGAGAGGTCAATGGTGCCTCCTACAAGAGGGCTTGTGCCTCCTCCTAGAGGGTTTATGCCGTACCCAGGTCTGCTGAACTCAGAACTCCTGCCCCTGCTGTAGTCCACTGCTGACCAGCACCTCTGCATCAGACACTCAGACACAGTTCTGGCTCTGTATCTATGAGGTCTCTGGGTCCTGGTCACATAAGATTTGTTTGAGCCCTCCAATCATCTCTGGAGGATATGGCGTTTGATTCTAAATGTGATTTTCCCCCTCCTACTGTCTTTTTGGTGCTTCCCCTTTGCCCTTGGATGTGAGGTATCTTTTTTTGGTAGGACTCAGTATTCTCTTCTTGATTGCTCAGCAGAAGGCTCTAATTTTTGAGTTCTTGCAAAAATGAGTGCACATACTTCTACTTTTCTATCTTGAAGAGCAAAGTGCAATTCCAGAGTGCAATTTCAGAGACAACAGATGGTCTTTGTTCATTTCCAAGCCAAACCATTCAATTTTACTGTAATCCAAGTCTATGCCCCAAGCACTAATGCTGAAGAATCTGAAAGGTTCCATGAAAGCCTATAAGACCCTCTAGACCTAACTAACACACAAAAAAATATCCTTTACAGCATATGGGAATATGGGACTGGAATGCAAAAATAGGAAGTCAAGACACACCTGGAGTAACAGGCAAGTTTTGCCTTGGAGTACAAAATGAAGCAAAGCAAAGACTAACAGTGTTTTGCCAAAAGAACACACTGGGCATAGCAAACACCATCACTGAACAACACAAAAGACATCTCTACACAGGGGCATCACCAGATGGTCAATGCCAAAATCATATTGATTATATTCTTTGTAGTTGAAGATGGAGAAGCTCTATAGAGTCAGCAAAATAAGACCAGGAGCAGACTGTGACTCAGATCATGAACTCCTTATCACAAAATTCAGCCTTAAATTGAAGAAAGTAGGGAAAACCATTAGACCATTCAGGAATACCTAAATCAAATCCCTTATGAATATATACAGGAAGTCACAAATAAATTCAAGGGATTAGAAGTAATAGAATACCTGAAGAACTATGGATGGAAGTTTGTATCAATGTACAGAACATGTTGATGGAAATAATCCCCCAAAAAAATAAATGCAAAAGGGCAAAATGGCTGTCTGAGGATGCCTTACGAATTGCTGAGGAAAGAAGAAAAGTGAAATGCAAAGGAGAAAAGGAAAGATATACACATCTGAATGTAGAGTTCCAAAGAATAGCAAGGAGAGTTAAAAAAGCCTTTTTAGGAGAACAATGTAAAGAAATAAAGGAAATCAATAGAATGGGAAAGACTAGCGATCTCTTCAAGAAAATCAGGTATACTAAGAGACGTTTCATGTAAAGATGGACACAAAGGAAAGAAACGGTATGGACCTAGCAGAAGCAGAAGATATTAGGAAGAGGCAGCAAGAATACACAGAAGAAATACACAAAAAAAGTTTTGACTTGACTATCCACAACGGTGTGATCACTTAGTGAGAGCTAGGCAGACTGGACTGTGAAGTCAAGTGGGCCTTAGGAAGCATCACCATGAACAAAGCCAGTGGAGATGACGGAATTCCAGCTGAGCTATCTTAAATCCTAAAAGATAATGCTGCTGAAGTGAAGCACTCAATAGGCCAGCAAATTTGGAAAAATCAGCAGTGGCCACAAGACTGGAAAAATGCAGTTTTCATTTCAATCCCAATAAACATCAATGCCAAAGAATGCTCAGACTACCACATAATTGCACTCATTTCACATGCTAGCAAGGTAATGCTCAAAATCCTTCAAGATAGTCTTCAACAGTATGTGAACTGTGCACTCCAGATGTACAAGCCAGTTTTAGAAGAGGCAGTGGAATCAGAGATTAAGTTGCCAACATCCACTGGATCATAGACAAAGCAAGACAATTTCAGAGAAAATCTACTTCTCCTTCATTGACTACAATAATGCCTTTGACTGTGTGGCTACAACAAAATGTGGAAACTTCTTAAAGAGATGGAAATACCAGAACACTGAGAAAACTGTATGCAGGTCAAGAAGCAATAGTTAGAACCAAATGTGGAACAATGGACTAGTTCAAATTTGGAAAGGAGTATGTCAAGGGTGTATATTGTCACTGTGCGTATTTAACTTATATGCAGAGTACATCATGTGAAATGGTAGGTTTGATGAAGTTCAAGCTGGAATCAAGATTGTTGGGAGAAATATAAAAAACCTCAGATATGCAGATGATGCCACTCTAATACAGAAAGCAAAGAACCACCAAAGAACGTCTTAATGAAGGTGAAAGAGGAGAGTGAAAAATCTGGCTTAAAACTCAATATTCAAAAGATAAGAACATGGCATCTGGCTCTATCAAGCCATGGCAAATAGATGGGGAAACAATGGAAACAGTGATGGATTTTATTTTTCTGGGCTCCAAAATCACTTTGGATGGTGACTGCAGCCATGAAAGAAAAGTTATGTTCCTTGGAAGCATAACTTGGAAGAAAAGTTATGACCAACCTAGACAGCATATTAAAAAGCAGAAATATAGTAATGTCCCAACAAAGGTCCATTTAGTCAAGGTTATGGTTTTTCCAGTAGTCATGTATGGATGTGAGAGTTGGACTATAAAGAAAGCTGAGCCCTGAAGAATTGGAGAAGACTGTTGAGAGTCCCTTAAACTGCAAGGAGATCCAACCAGTCCAGCCTAAAGGAGATCAATCCTGAGTATTAACTGGAAGGACTGATGTTGAAACTCCAATACTTTGGCCACTTGATGTGAAGAACTGACTCGTTTGAAAAGACCCTGATGCTGGGAAAGATTGAAGGCGGGAGGAGAAAAGGACGACAGAGGATGAGGTGGTTGGATGGCATCACGGACTCAATGGACATGAGTTTGAGTAAGCTCCGAGAGTTGATGATGGACAGGGAGGCCTGTAGTGCTGCTATTCATGGGGTTGCAAATAGACACGACTGAGTGACTAAACAACAAATGTAGTTAATCCTTGAAAAAAATTTTAGAAAGCTATAAACTACATGAACTAAAGGAAAAATAAAGACTCTTTGCAGTCTCCTTTCAAAAATCTGTAAAGAAAAAATATGTGAGAATAGAAGTAGTTAAATTCCTTAATTTGAGGTCTACCTACTTCAGGTACTTTTTAATACATATTCAACTTTAATAACTATATTACCAGTTTGTGAGAATCAAGAGACAAATAAGGAAATGACTTGCTGAAGATGAAATTTCATTTATAGATAGAATTTAAAAAGCAATAATAATAATTTATAAACTTCATAGAGTTTTGTGCAGTGCTTCCCAAACAGTATTTTTCTGTATTCTTACGAGCACTATGGTGTTATTCACCACATGTTTAAATGAGGAAACCACTATTTCCAAAAGATTAAAATATCCAAGATCAACAAGCAGCATAGATGCAGGAGAACCAGAATTCAAAATTGGGTTGAGGATCATATCTCCGTTGGTAAAGAATCCACGTGAAATGCAGGAGACCCCGGTTTGATTCTGGGTCAGGAAGATCCCTTGGAGAAAGGATAATCTACCCACTAGAGTATTCTTGGCTTTCCCTTGTATCTCAGCTGGTAACGAATCAGCCTGCAACATGGGAGATCTGGGTTTGATCCCTGGGTTGTGAAAAACCCCTGGAGAAGGAAAAGGCTACCCACTTCAATAACCTGGCCTGGAGAATTCCATGGACTGCATAGTCCATGGGGTCACCAAGAGTTGGACACGACTCAGTGACTTCTGTTTGTTTTGTTATGAGACTCTCTACCTCAGTCAGTTCAGTCACTCAGTGGTGTCTGACTCTTTGCAACCCCATGGATTGCAGCATGCCAGGCCTCCCTATCCATCATGAACTCCCGGAGTTTATTCAAACTCATGTCCATTAAGTTGGTGATGCCATCCAACCATCTCATCTTCTGTCGTCCCCTTCTCCACTTGCCTTCAGTCTTTCCCCGCATCAGGGTCTTTTTGAATGTTCAGCTCTACCTATCAGGTGGCCAAAGTATTGGAGTTTCAGCTTCAACATCAATCCTTCCAATGAACATTCAGGACTAACTTCCTCTAGTATGGACTGGTTGGAACTCCTTGCAGTCCAAAGGACTCTCAACAGTCTTCTCCAACACCACAGTTCAAAAGCATGAATTCTTTGGTGCTCTGCTTTCTTTATAGTCCAACTCTCACATCCATACATGACTACTGGAAAAACCATAGCCTTGACTAGTTGGAACTTTGTTGTCAAAGTAATGTCTCTGCTTTTTAATATGCTATCTAGATTGTTCATAACTTTTCTTCCAAGGAGTAAGTTTTTTTTTTTTTTTAAATTTCATGGCTGCAGTCATCATCTGCAGTGATTATGGAACCCAAAAAAATAAAGTCTGCCACTGTTTCCACTGTTTCTCCATCTATTTGCCATGAGGTGATGGGACAGGGTGCCACGATCTTTGTTTTCTGAATGTTGAACTTTAACCCAACTTTTTCATTCTCCTCCTTCACCTTCATCCAGAGGCTCTTTAGTTTATATTCATTTTCTGCCATAAGTAATTCTAACTTTTATACTATACTATGCAAAGTAAACTTCCCATTTCAAATATATTAAGCCAAATTTCTAAATATCCCCCTAGCTAAAGATGTTGTTTTTCAGTTGCTAATTTATATCTATTTCTTTTATGATCCCTTGGAACTGTAGCCACCAGGGAAGTCCACTGGAAAAGAGAATGGCAAACCACTTCAGTATTCTTGCCTTGAGAACCCCGTGAACACTATGAAAAGGCAAAAAGATAGGACATTGAAAGATGAACTCCCCAGGATGGTACTAAAGATCAGTGGAGAAATAACTCCAGAAAGAATGAAGGGATCTAGTTAAAGCAAAAACAACACCCAGTTGGGGATGGGACTGGTGATAGAAGCAAGATCCAACGCTGTAAAGAGCAATATTGTATAGGAACCTGGAATGTTAGGTCCAGGAGTCAAGGCGAATTGGAAGTGGTCAAACAGGAGATGGCAAGAGTGAACACCGACATTCTAGGAATCAGCGAACTAAATAGAGGAAAACAGTAGAATGGGAAAGACTAGAGATCTTTTCAAGAAAATTAGAGATAGCAAGGGATCATTTCATGCAAAGATGGACTCAAAAAGGGAGAGAAATGGTATGGACCTAACAGAAACAGAAGATATTAAGAAGAGGTGGCATTAAACAAAAGATACTAAGAAGAAATGGGCGAACCTAATTCAGATGACCACTATATCTACTACTGTGGGCAGGAATCCCTTAGAAGAAATGGAGTAGACATCATAGTCAACAAAGTGTCTGAAATGCAGTACTTTGATACAATCTCAAAAATGACAGAATGATCTCTGTTCGTTTCCAAGGCAAACCATTCAATATCACGGGAATCCAACTCTATGCCCGAACCAGTAATGCTGAAGAAGCTGAAGTTGAATGGTTTTATGAAGACTTACAAGTCGTTTTAGAACTAACACCCAAAAAAGATGTCCTTTTCATATAGGGGACTAGAATGTAAATGTGGGAAGTCAAAAAACACGAGGACTGAATCTTGGCCTACCTCTTCCAGCCTCTCTCCTGTGTTTTCCAGCCACAGTGCCCTTTGAATTCTCTCTTCTTGCTAGAATGCTTTTCCACCCTTCACTTCTTTTTCATCCTGTGACTTAGGCCCTCGTGTCACCAGTGCACAGAGGGCTCCCACGGTGAATTTATCAAAGGAGTATGGCAGGCTTTCTCCATGTGGAAGCAGGCTCAGAGCTAAACCATGACACATCCAGGGGATCATAAGTGAACCTCTCTGGGTGTCCCTCAATGTGGAGAAACCTTTCATCTTTAACCTAGATGTTTTATAATCGGAGCTGTATAGATGGAGAAGCCTTGAGGCTATTGTCAAAATAAAACTGAAAACCAGAAGCAGGACACTTAAGCCAAATCCTGAGAACATCAGAGAAATCCTGAATCCAGGGAACATTAATCGATAGGAGCTCATCAAACGCCTCCATACCTACACTGAAAGCACCACCTAAGGGCCAACAAGTTCCATACCTACACTGAAAGCACCACCCAAGGGCCAACAAGTTCCAGAGCAAGACATAGCACGTGAATTCTCCAGCAACACAGGAACACACCCCTGAGCTTCAATATACAGGTAGCACAAAGTTACTCCAAAATCACTGACGTCTCATAACCCATTACTGGACACTTCATAGTACTCCAGAGAGAAGAAATCCAGCTCCACCCACCAGAACTCCAACACAAGCTTCCCTAACCAAGAGACCTTGACAAACCACTGATATAACCCCATCCACAG
>SJYT01071296.1:739866-850462 GCA_006410635.1 Cephalophus harveyi | reverse complement strand
CCAGTACTTTGGCCACCTCATGCGAAGAGTTGACTCATTGGAAAAGACTCTGATGCTGGGAGGGATTGGGGGCAGGAGGAGAAGGGGACGACCGAGGATGAGATGGCTGGATGGCATCACTGACTCGATGGATGTGAGTCTGAGTGATCTCCGAGAGATGGTGGTGAACAGGGAGGCCTGGCGTGCTGCGATTCATGGGGTCACAAAGAGTCGGACACGACTGAGCGACTGAACTGAACTGAACTGAAATCAAAGTGACAACTAAATATCTCTCCACATTTTTCCAGATAGTTGTCATCAAAAAGCCTGTGAATAATGAATGTATGTGAAGATACGGGAAAAAGAGTACTACTGAACAATCTTGTGTGTGCTTAGTCACTTAGTCATGTCTTTCTCTTGCAACCCCATAGACTGTAACCTGCCAGGCTCCTCTGTCTATGGGATTTTCCAGGCAAGATAACTGGAGTGGGTTGCCATTTCCTTCTCCAGGGGATCTTCCCAACCCAGGAATTGACTTAGATCTCCTGCTTTGCAGGTAGATTCTTTACTGATTGAGCTACAAGGGAAAGCTGAACAATCTTAATGAGAAATTAAACTGGTGCAGCCACTATGGAAGACATGGCATTTATTTTAAAAACTAAAAGTAGAGCTACCATGTGATCCAGCAATTCCATTCCTTGGTACATAACTAAAGAAACCAAAAGCACCAATTTTAAAAGATGTGTACCTGACAATGTTCACAGCAGCACTACTTATAGTAGCCAAAATAAGGACCAATCTGAGGGCTTGTTGGATTGTGTGTGTATGTGAGTGACAGAGAGAATACATAGTCAAAAAAATAATAAAATTCTGCCATTTGCAGCAATACAGATGGACCTACAGAATATTATACTTAGTGAACTTAAGCAGACAGAAAAATATAAATACCCTATGATATCACTTGTGTATGGAATCTAAGAAGTAAAACAAAGGAATGTATAAAGCAAAACAAAAACAGACGTACAGATATAGAAAACAAATTAGTGTTAGGCTAGCACTTGGAAGAGGGAAGAGGGGTGGGGCAAGATAATGGAATGAAATTAAGAGATACAAAGTACATGCATGAAACAGAGATTCATAAGACATCTATCCAATAGATAATAAGCAAGAACAATATTTTGTCCATTACAGGGAAATAGCCAATTATTTTATAATAACTTTTAATGAAGAATGATCTATTAAAATACTGAGTTACTATGCTAATAGGTAACTATGCTGAAACTAATATAATATTTTAAGTACAGTATACTTTATTAAAATAAAACAAAACACTGTAGGGATTCTTGAACATTTTAGCATATAGAATTCATCCTGAGAAGCATGGATTTTTATGTTGGTGATACCCAGATCTTCTAGCCAACATAAACTTTTCTATGTTCTTATATTTATAATTCAATGATTTAAAAAAATTATTTTAGTATAAAATCAGTTTGTCTCCCTACAGGTAATTTAAATAAATAAATTGACTATATAGTCTTGGGAGTGTATGTTTTCATTCTTTTATTTTTTCTGGGCCAATGAATCTTTAGGCCAAATTACATTACACTTTTTAATTATAAAGTTTAGATATTGGCTTATGTTCTACAATTTCTTTTAGGATTTGAAATAGCTCAACTGGAATTCCATCCCTGCCACTAGCTTTGTTTGTAGCTCTGAAAGTGTGAAAGTGTTGCACTCAATATGCCAGCAAATCTGGGAAACTCAGCAGTCACCACAGAACTGGAAAAAGTCAGTTTTCATTCCAATCCCAAAGAAAGGCAAGGCCAAAGAATGTTCAAACTACCTCACAATTGCACTCATCTCACATGCTAACAAAATAATGCTCAAAATTCTCCAACCTAGGCTTCAGCAGTATGTGAATCGTGAACTTCCAGATGTTCAAGCTGGATTTAGAAAAGTCAGAGGAACTGGAGATCAAGTTGCCAACATCCACTAGATCATCAAAAGAGCAAGAGAGCTCCAGAAAAACATCTATTTTTGCTTTATTGACTACGCCAAAGCCTTTGACTGTGTGGATCACAACCAACTGTGGAAAATTCTTAAGAGATAGGAATACCAGACCACCTGACCTGTCTCCTGAAAAATCTTTATGCATGTCAAGAAGCAGCAGTTAGAACTGGACATGGAACAACAGACTGGTTTCAAATCAGGAAAGGAATACATCAAGGCTGTATATTGTCACCCTGTTTATTTAACTTATATGCAGAGTACATCATGAGAAATGCTGGGCAGGATGAAGTAAAAGCTGGCGTCAAGATTGCTGGGAGAAATATCAATAACCTCAGATATGCAAATGACACCACCCCTATGACAGAAAGAGAGGAAGAAATAAAGAGCCTCTTGATGAAAGCAAAAGAGAATGAAAAAGTTGGCTTAAAACTCAACATTCAAAAGTCTAAGATCATGGCATCTGGTCCCATCACTTCATGGCAAATAGATGGACAAACAATGAAAACAGTGAGAGACTTTATTTTTGGGGGCTCCAAAATCACTGCAGATGGTGACTGCAGCCATGAAATTAAAAGATGCCTGCTTCTTGGAAGAAAAGCTATGACCAAACCTAGATAGCATATTAAAAAGCAGAGATGTTACTTAGCCAACAAAGGTCCATCTTGTCAAAGTTATGGTTTTTCCAGTAGTCATGTATGGATGTAAGAGTTGGACTATAAAGAAAGCTGAGGACCGAAAAATTGTTGCTTTTGAATTTTGGGGTTAGAGAATACCCTTGAGAGTCCCTTGGACTGCAAGGAGATCAAACCACTCAATTCTAAAGGAAATCAGTCCTGAATATTCATTGGAAGGACTGGTGCTGAAGCTGAAACTCTAATCCTTTGGCCACTTGATGCAAAAAACCTACTCATTGGAAATGACTCTGATGCTGGGAAAGAATGAAGGCAGTAGGAGAAGGGGATGACAGAGGATGAGATGGTTGGATGGCATCATTGACACAGTGGACATGAGTTTGAGTAGGCTCTGGGAGTTGGTGAAAGAGAGGGAAGCCGGGCGTGCTGCAGTCCATGGGGTCGCAAAGAGTCAAACACGACTGAGCCACTGAACTGACTGACTACAAGTTCTTAGATAACCTAAGCAAAAGGTGAATGAATGAGGATATACAAACTTATGATCATTAATAGAAGAATAAGAGTTCCTCAAACCTGAGAAAATTGTATAGTTTAGAGGGAAATTGACACATCCAATACAACACAGGCACAAACCAGAACTGAACTACTCAAAATGTTGTGAATTAAAGTTAAGCTATTAAATTGGGTTTCAAATTCCATGATAGTATAAACTATAATGTATCTTAACATATTATGCCATTCAGTATATAATAATAATCCTTTTGAATTCAAATTAGCTGGCTGAAGCGTCTCTTCAGTTTAATCTGGAAGTTAGTGGTAACAGAATTTGAAATAAAATCAACTTGTTTTAATATATGCACTCAATGTATGTTTACATCTATGATTTTCCTACATATATTCAAGAAAAGAGAGTTTAAAGAGATGTTTTTACCAGTGAGTAACTATGCTGCTGCTCCCTAACTACACTGACCTGAGTCTTCAGGAAATTCTAAGAATTACATAACTAAATGCCCTACTTTCAGGAAGGGACCCTGACAAAATATACATTCACAAAATTGCTTTTATTACGTACAGATACCATAAAGAAGGCTTCCCTGGTGGCTCAGAGGTTAAAGCATCTGCCTCCAATGCGGGAGACACGGGTTCGATCCCTGGGTCGGGAAGATCCCCTGGAGAAGGAAATGGCAATCCACTCCAGTATTCTTGCCTGGAGAATCCCATGGATGGATCGCAAAGAGTCGGACACGACTGAGCGACTTTACCTCATTACCATAAAGAAAAGTGAGAGTGTTGCATAAGCACAGAAGAATATCACAGAAGTTAGATGAAGAATGCATTTTCTATCCAACTTTAACTGATGAGAATAAATAACTGGGAAAAATGTTATAAAAAATAACATACCAAAATAAGTTTCCAATGTGACATGAGGGGAATAAGAGGCTCATCATTCTAAACTCTGTGAGAGAGAACTAGAATAAATCTTGGAAATCACGCATTATGTGGTAGCTTTTACAATTTTATGCTTCTTTACACTTTTTATTAATTGAATGAAAACTTCTATTTACTGTGGAGCACTGGGAAATTCTGACAAGCAGTGAAGTATTCTGCTTATCAAAAAAGTGAAGAGTATTTGCCTTAAGAAATATATAGAAATAAAAATAAATACTCTATTGCTAGGCTGTTAAATCTTGAAACAAAAATTTTAAAAATTATTACTCTGAATAATTCTTTTAACTTAGAATCATTAAAAACTGGCCAATAGATTACAACTTCTGATCAGAGGAAGTGGCTGCTAGACAAATACTTCTTAACAATCTGACTAAATTGCAGCATGACAACATGAGCCAGTGTATAAAGTCAGAAAGGGTTTAAAAAACTATCATACTACAGTGAACAAATATACCTATGGTGACATTTGTAAGCATAATATCTTCAACTTAAGTAGTGTCCAGCTAGGGTAATAATGTGTCTGGATATAACTGAATAGTAGTATACAATTTATATTTAATGTTTAATTCTTAAACATTTTAATATTTGTATACATTTTTACTTCATATCATCATGGCTTTACAAAATATAATGGATTTTGAATTTGGGGATATCATCTGTGTTCTAATTAAGAAAAAGTGAAACCCTCATTAGACAATGCATTTAAAGTACTTCAGTGTATTATACTTACAATGTAACTATCAAGGAAAGGCAACATATTATATAGAAAGCAGATTTGCCTTTTGTAAATTTGAATCCAAAATTATAGTTATTTTGTTACTTTCAGGGTTTTATAAACCATTGGTGGGCAAACTAAAGCCAGTGGGCCAAACCTGATGACCACTTGTTTTTATATAAAAAGCAAAAAGTCATTTAAAAAGACTCATGTCATCTACCACTACTTTTACACCCAATGATGTTGCTGAATAGCTGAATCAGTATCTGGGTTTAGGCTGCTATAACAGACTGGGTTGCAACCCACAGAGTCAGTAGCTTATAAACAACAGAATTTTTTTTTTTTTTTTTTGGACAATTCAAGAGGCTAGCAACCAATCTGACTGCGAGCATGGTTAGATGAGGGCTCTCTTCCAGGTCCAGGACCTCACCAGGTCCCTTATCCAAAGTCCTCAACTCTTAATACCAACATCTTGGGAAATTGGATTTAAACACATGGATCTCAGAGGAAAATCATAGCAGGCAGAGATGATATTGCCCAACGCTGAAAATATTTACTACCTGGCTCTTTAGAGAAAACTTCTGCTGGTACCTCTTCTAGACCATCAGAAGGTAGGCATTAGTTATTTGATACATAGTTTTGACTGTAGAAAATTATAGTTATTCTCAAATATTACAGTTTAGCAAATTAATTGTGGTTTCTTAGAATGCTACAAAGTTATTTGAGATTTAGCTTTTTCTACCTAGTCTACCAGATCAACTTTTGCAACTAACACAAACGTTTAGAAAATAAACACGTTCAGTGAGAAAAAGTCAGTAAAATAGTGTTTGAAACAGAAGTGAAGAAATACATAAGGATTATAGGTACAACCTGTGGTAATGAAATAACTGTACAGTTGCTAACAGCTAAGGTTTTGATATCATCAGAATTACTGAATAACATAACTTACTGATGAGTCCAATTTTGCTGTTAGAGTAAAATGGCAGTATGAGATCACCTAAATGTAATCAATCAAATGGAAATGAACTTTTGTACTTTCTTTGATTTATTGAGCTATTTGGTCAGTATACATCCTAATGAGAACTTTTACCCAGTCAGTGATCTGAGGACTAATATCTACCTTTTCCCCCCTCTAATTTCTTTCTCAGATGTTCCCAAGATGCATTATGTTAGGAGTCATGCCATGCTGCATACTCTACTGATAGCCGATCCATCTGTGTTAATCTTCTAAGACTCTTGTTAGTTGTGTTTTCAGCTTCTTTTTATATTTCCTTTAGTCTTCTAGGTCAGAGTGATTTGTGCATAGTGTTGTTTCGTCTCTTGCTTCTGCTGTCATCTTATGTCTTAGTGCCATGCGTATGAGGATGGATGCTATTATTAATCTCACTTGCTTACATTGTATGGAGCCATTATAATCTCAAAGGAAGAAAGAGAACAGAATGATTCAATTATAATGACTTTAGTGGATGAAGCTCATGCATAAAGCTGTTTCTTTATCTATTTTTATTTTAACATTTTACTTGAAAATTTTTTAAACAAAACTATAAAAAATTAATAAAATTTACTTTTTTTTTTGCAATTCTCAATGTTTTTTGAGGTATGTAATTCTTGCATAGATATATCTGTCATATAAAGAATATTAGCATTTCTACTTTAGGTCAGGATCCTAACCAGATTTTACCCAACTGAATTTCCATAATTACTTAAATGAATAAACCAAATCTGAAAGTCTCAATATTTTTACATGAAAAAGACAAAATGTGTGATACTTCACTATGATAAAAAAAAATTACAGTGAGGGTCCCTTAAAGCCCTCTTATGAAAAAATATTTTTAATTATACATTTTATCTATTTCTTAAAAATGTAGATGTACAGGACTTTGGGCTCTTCATTAGCTTGGGACTAGCTTAAATAGTCTAAAAGTAGATGTTTTGGAAACTATAATATTTATAAATTTGAGTTCATTTCCAATTTTGAAATGGGGCCAAATTCGACTGTAAGCAAAAGGGGTTTCTATCCTACACTTTTGGTTTGTCAAGAAATTAACACGTTTTACTGCTATCACACAAGACTCTGGGCCAGAAAGCTATTTCATTTTTAATCATGCTATTATTTTTCTACTTGAAAAGATGTGAAAGCAGTGAAAATATTCTTGCAACAATCAAACTGTCAGTACATTTTTCTACTGATGAGTTTAGATTACCACTGACACTTTCATATGTCTGTATCTGAGTCTGCTTAGTAGCATAGAATTATTACAGTTGTTCTGTTGCCACAGGAAGGTACACATTTTGTCCCTTTGCCACAATGGCCCCATCTCAATACACAGAAACTAACTCAGTCTACTTAAATCCAAGGGATGGAGTAAAGGTTCTTTGTACTATTAATGTAATGCATGTTCTTCCTTGTGTTATGGAGAGGCTCTGAATAGCAAAGGCTAAATAGTTTTGCATAAATTAAATTTCTCCTTATAAGAAATCTTTGCTTTCAGTACCTAGTTGTAACTCAGTACAAATTGGCTAGAAAATTAAGGCACATTTAACTTTGTAGTGATAAGATTTTTTAATGGCTTTTCATGAGGACTTTCTAAAGAAATACATAAGGCTAATGATAATGAAGTGAGTGAGTATCATAAACAGAAATGTAATCTTCTCAGGGCACATTGTAATTAATAGTTTATTTGATAAATAACCCAGGAATCCAAATTTGCTGAATGTTAATTCACAGGTTGAAATCATGACATTGGGTATTACCTGTTTCACAGACAATCATTAACCTACGTGTCTTAGAAGTCAATCAGCCTCCTTGTTGACTATACACAAAGTTAAACCAATCAATAGTCTTTAATAGTCCTAGCTCTTCTGCAGATTGCCCTGGAGATGTTTCCCAATGAAATGGTTGAACAAACGGAAGTTTCTTAAAATGACTCAATTGTAAATTTGTATAGTTCTGACCAGTGAAAAATATTTGGTGTAGG
This sequence comes from Cephalophus harveyi, assembly GCA_006410635.1. Taxonomy (NCBI): domain Eukaryota; kingdom Metazoa; phylum Chordata; class Mammalia; order Artiodactyla; family Bovidae; genus Cephalophus; species Cephalophus harveyi. The sequence goes on along the minus strand of SJYT01071296.1, from coordinate 842,699 downwards.
TTATGTAGTATTATCTGCCACTGGAAAAATAAGCAATCAATATACATAATCAATAATAATTGTTACTAATCATTACCTTAAAAGGCCATCTGAAAGATTTGTATTAAAAAATATCAGTGTTCTATTCTTTGTGTAAAGTTTAAATTAGGAAGAGAAGACTTCAGTTTACATCTTGGTTGAGATAGCTTTTTCTTTGTTTCAGGTTGTAAAAGGAAGTTCATCTAAAGATCTATGCTTTTAAATGCATACACTATGTAAGGCATAATGTTAACATACTTTCATTATTTTAATTTAAGTTGTAGAGTAAAATGAAAACCATTAATGTCTGTCTATATGAAATTTAAGATGTAGTCTTAATGCAAGGTGAGAAGAAATTTCTGGTGTTTGCCTGCTCATCTTTGTAACTCTCTTGACTCTAACTATGTTCACATTCAGCAACCAGTCTTGGCTCCCAGTTCTGTGGGAAATATCAAGCTCTCAGTGCTACATTGGACTGGGGACATAAATCTGGCTTCTATTTAAGAAAAAGTATCTAATGAAGCAACTCAGAAAACTAAGAAGATGACGACAAATGAATATCTAAGAGCACCTATTGTGGCAAGGATAAAGTGAGGACTTCCATCATGGGTCACAACCTTGTGGAAAAGGGGCTTGTGCAACTCAGTGAAGCTACAAGCCATGTAGGACATCATAAGACAAATGGGTCGTAGTGAAGAGTTATGGCAAAACGTGGTCCACTGGAGGAGGAAATGGTAACCCACTCCAGTATTCTTGCCTGGAGAACTCCATGAACATTATGAAAAGGCAAAAAGATATGATGCCACGAAATGAGACCCCCAGGTCAGCAGGTGTCCAATATGCAACTGGGGAAAAGCAGAGGGCAATTAGTAGTAACTCTAGAAAAAATTAAACAGCTAGGCGAAAGCAGAAACAACACTCAGTTATGGATATGTCTGGTGGTGAAGGTAAATTTCAATGCTATAAAGAATAATATCACATTAAACCCTGAAATGTTAGGTCCAGGAATCAAGGTAAACTGGATGTGATCAAGCAGGAGACAGCAAGGAAGAACTTCAACATCTCAAGAAGCAATGAACTAAAAAGGACAGGAATAGGGGAACTTAATTTGGATGACAATTATATCTATGACTTTGGACAAAATCCCTTAGAAGAAATGGAATAGCCCTCATAGTCAACAAAAGAGTCCAAAATTCATTACTTGGGTACAATCTCAAAAATGACAGAATGATCTCGGTTCATCTCCAAGATAACAGAATAACAGGAAAGTTTGGTCTTAGAGTACAAAATGAAGCAAGACAAAAGTTTACTGAATTTTGTCAAGAGAGCATACTAGTCAGAGCAAACAGCCTTTTGCAACAACCCAAGAGACAACTCTATACACAGACATCATCAAATGGTCAACTGAAATCAGATTGATTATATTTTTGCAGCCAAAGATGGAGAAGCTCTATACAGTCAACAAAAACAAGACCTGGAGCTGACTGTGGCTCAGATCATCAGCTCCTTATTGCAAAATCCAGGCTTAAATTTAAGAAAGTAGGGAAAATAACTAGGCAATTCAGGTATGACCAAACTAAAATTCCTTATGATTATACAGTAGAGGTGATGAGAGTAGAGTCAAGGGGTTAGATCTGCCTGAAGAACAATGGATGGTGGTTCATAACATTGTACAGGAGACAGTGACAAAAACTGTCCTAAAGAAAAAGAGGATAGCTGAGGAAAGAGGACAAGTGAAATGCAAGTGAGAAAGATAAAGATATACCCAAGTAAATGCAGAGTTCCAAAGAAGAGCAAAGAGGGATAGGAGGGCATTCTTAAATGAAAAGTACAAAGAAATAGAGGGAATCAATAGAATGGGAAAGACTAGAGATCTCTTCAAACAAATTGGAGATACCAAGGGAACATTTCAGGCAAGGCTGGGCACAATAAAGGACAGAAATGGTAAGGACCTAACAGAAGCAGAAGAAATTAAAAAGAAGTGGAAGAATATACAAAAGATCTGTACAAGAAAGGTCTTAATTGCTTGGATAACCAGGGATGGTGTGGTCACTCACTTACACTCAGACATCCTAGAGTGTGAAGTAAAGTGGACCTTAGAAATTATTGATACCAACAAAGCTAGTGGCAGTGATGGAATTCCAGTTGATCTATTTCAAGTCCTAAAAGATGATGCTATGACAGTGTTGCACTCAATATGACAGCAAACTTGGAAAACTCAGCATTGACCACAGGACTGGAAAAGATCAGTTTTCTTTCAATCCCAAAGAAGGGCAATAACCAAAATATTCAAACTACTATACAATTGCATTCATTTCACATGTGAATAAGTTTATGCTCAAAATCCTTCAAGCTAGGCTTGCTTCAGCAGTACATGAACCAAGAACTTTTACATTTACAAGCTGAATTTCAAATAGGCAGAATTGTGCACAGATCATATTGCCAACACTCACTGGAACATGGAGAAAGCAAAGAAATTGCAGGAAAATGCCTACTTCTGTTTCACTGACTATGCTAAAGCCTTTGTGTGGCTCACAACAAATTGAAAAATCCTTAAAGAGATAGGAGTACTAGACCACTTTACATGGCTCCTGAGAAACTTGTATGTGGGTAAAGAAGTAAGAGTTAGAACTGGACATGGAACAATGGATTGGTTCAAAATTCAGAAAGGAGTATGATAAGACTGTATTTTGTCATCCTGCTTATTTAACTTATATGCAGAGCACATCACACTAACATCCATACTAACCATACACCATACTAACATTCATCCATCATACTAACATAGCATACATTCATGCTGAACTGGATGAATCACAAGCTGGAATCAAGATTTCCAGAAGAAATATCAACAACCTCAGATATGCAGATGATACCACTCTATTGGCACAAAATGAGAAGGAACTAAAGAGCTTACTGATGAGGGTGAGAGAGGAGAGTGAAAACACTGGGTTAACACGCAACAAAAAAAAAAATCTAAGATCATGGTACCCAGTCCCATCACGTCATGGCAAATAAAAGGGAAAAATGTGGAGGCAGTGACAGATTTTATTTTCTTGGGCTCCACTTCAGACAGTTACCACAGCCATGAAACTAAAAGATGCTCTCACTGCTTAGAAGAAAAGCTATGACAAACCTAGTGTATTAAAAAGCATAGACATCACTTCTCCAACAAAAGTCCATATAGTCAAAGCAGTGGTTTTTTCAGCAGTCATGTACAGATGTGAGAGCTGGTCCATAAAGACGGCTGAGTACCAAATAATTGATACTTTTGAATTTTGCTGAAGACCCTTGTGAGTCCATTGGAATGTAAGGAAATCAAAGCAGTCAGTCCTTAAGGAAATCAGCCTTGAATATTCGTTAGAAGTATTGATGCTGAAATTAAATCTCCAATACTTTTGCCATATGATGTGAAGAGCCAACTCACTGGAAAAGACCCTGATGTTGAGATAGCTTGAAGGCAAAAGGACAAGGGAGCAGCAGAGAATGAGTTGGTTAATTAGCATCATGGAGTCAATGAACATAAATTTGAGCAAAGTCCAGGAGATGGTGGAGGAATGAGGAGCCTTGGGTGGTACAGTCCATGAGGTAGCAGTCAAAACAACTTAGGAACTGAACAATCACAATGAAGATGAGAACCAGGATATTTTCTCTGGGTACTTAAATCCTATTAGATTGATTATTGTCATGTGTACACTCAAAGGTTCACTCAGGTAAAACTATTTCTGATTTTATTTGTATGATCTTGAGTTTTTAAGCCTCCTTCATTTGGAATTTTCACAGTTTAAGGAGTACAAATAAATGTTTAAACATTTGCACTTCTTATATATAAACCAGATCTTGAAATTTAATATACTAATTTTATATATTTAAAAATTCTATCTCAGTTGTGAAAATCTGTAGCACAAGTTTTATTAGAATTTTCGTAGACTGTTTTAACACTATACAAGTTTTATTTTCAAAGGAGATTTTATCTCCCATAGGATTGCATGTATCTTGATAGCTTAAAGGGATATTCATGTTGTAAGTACCATGTTCAATAACTAATGCCTTGATATGCCCTCACAGTTAGCTCCTGGAATGAATTTGGGTGAAGGAATACAAAAAACGTGGAAGCTATCCCACGTTGAAGGTCAGGAACAGTGGCGGTAAGGAGATACCCTTCGTCCAAGGTAAGGAGCAGTGGCTATGCTTTGCTGGAGCAGCCGTGAAGAGATACCCCATGCCCAAGGTAAGAGAAACCCAGGTAAGATGGTAGGTGTTGCAAGAGGGCATCAGAGGGCAGACACACTGAAAAGATACTCATAGAAAACTAGTCAAACTAATCACACTAGGACCACAACCTTGTCTAACTCAATGAAACCAAGCCATGCCTGCAGAGCAATCCAAGATGTGCGGGTCATGGTGGAGAGGTCTGACAGAATGTGTTCCACTGGAAAAGGGAATGGCAAGCCACTTCAGTATTCTTGCCTTGAGAACCCCATGAGCAGTATGAACAGGCAAAATCATAGGATATCAAAAGAGGAACTCCCCAGGTCATTAGGTGCCCAATATGCTACTGGAGATCAGTGGAGAAATAACTCCAGAAAGAATGAAGGGATGGAGCCAAAGCAAAAACAATAACCAGTTGTGGATGTGACTGGTGATAGAAGCAAGATCTGATGCTATAAAGAACAATACTGCATAGGAACCTGGAATGTCAGGCCCATGAATCAAGGCAAATTGGAAGTGGTCAAACAAGAGATGGCAAGAGTGAATGTCGACATTCTAGGAATCAGCAAACTAAAATGGACTGGAATGGGTGAATTTAACTCAGATGACCATTATATCTACTACTGAGGGCAGGAATCCCTCAGAAGAAGTGGAGTAGCCATCATGGTCAACAAAAGAGTCCGAAATGCAGTACTTGGATGCAATCTCAAAAACGACAGAATGATCTTAGTTTGTTTCCAAGGCAAACCATTCAATATCAGTTATCCAAGTCTATGCCCCAACCAGTAACACTGAAGAAGCTGAAGTTGAACGGTTTTATGAAGGCCTACAAGACCTTTTAGAACTAACACCCAAAAAAGATGTCCTTTTCATTATAGGGGACTGGAATGCTAAAGTAGGAAGTCAAGAAACACCTGGAGTTCTGCAGATGGTGACTGCAGCCATGAAATTAGACGCTTACTCCTTGAAAGAAAAGTTATGACCAACCTAGATAGTATATTCAAAAGCAGAGACGTTACTTTGCTGACCAAGGTCCATCTAGTCAAAAGCTATGGTTTTTCCAGTAGTCATGTATGGATATGAGAGCTGTTCTGTGAAGGCTGAGTGCCGAAGAATTGATGCTTTTGAACTGTGATGTTGGAGAAGACTCTTGAGAGTCCCTTGGACTGCAAGGAGATCCAACGAGTCCATTCTGAAGGAGATCAGCCCTGGGATTTTTTTGGAAGGAATGATGTTAAAGCTGAAACTCCAGTACTTTGGCCACCTCATGCGAAGTGTTGACTCATTGGAAAAGACTGATGCTGGGAGGGATTGGGGGCAGGAGGAGAAGGGGACGACTGAGGATGAGATGGCTGGATGGCATCACTGACTCGATGGACGTGGGTCTGAGTGAACTCCGGGAGTTGGTGATGGACAGGGAGGCCTGGCGTGCTGCAATTCATGGGGTCGCAAAGAGTCGGACATGACTGAGCGACTGAACTGAACTGAACTGAATTGATATATTGCTCTTCAGTTTTCACTCAGACTATGGATCACTTTATGTTGTTTTTTTTTTTCACTTTAATAGTTACATTGCTACTGCTAAGTCACTTCGTTCGTGGCCGACTCTGTGTGACCCCATAGATGGCAGCCCACCGTCCCTGGGATTCTCCGGGCAAGAACACTGGAGTGGGTTGCCATTTCCTTCTCCAGTGCATGAAAGGGAAAAGTGAAAGTGAAGTCACTCAGTCGTATCCTATTCTTTGTGACCCCATGGACTGCAGCCCACCAGGCTCCTCCACCCATGGGATTTTCCAGGCAAGAGTACTGGAGTGGGTTGCCATTGCCTTCTCCGAATGCTGACATTAATATTTGCTTATGTTCTATTTAATTCAATGGCAATCTTGTTAGTTGGAAACAGCAATTATTTCATTGCTCGTTGATCTTCACTTAATTCAGACATAATGATTGTTCAATATACCTGATAAACTTCCATTATGATAATTAAACATTCAAACAATCATGTGAATTGTATCAAACTTTAAACTTATTGTAGTTATATGCTTAGTTCCTTATGGTCCCCTTGAGTACTCTTTCCACAACAGACAACTGTTTGGTTTCTGAATTAGTGGACATGCTCTGAAAATTATTTTAATTTCTTTTCAAAGGGAAGAATATAGCTCAACTTTTGAGCCCCAGTGTTATTTTTAGGGCAAGAGTAAGACCAAATTAAAATTGATTTTACATTATGCATCTAATTATATATATATATTTCTAAAGGTTTTTGCTGTAAAACTTGGTGTTCCAATTATTATTACTGATAGTTAGATGATAAAGTGCTATGTGGTGTTTATCCAAATCCATAACATGGCACAGCTCTTTTAAATATCTCTTTGCTTGTTGCAATACTAGAAGTCAATTTAGTAAATGGTGTGGATACCAACCACTAATTTTTTTCATCTCATTATCTTCGAAACCCAGAACCTAGTTGAGCACAGAGCAAGATATTTTCTACTGTTAAATTAGGAATAGACAAGTCTGTGACTTGTTTCACAGATAGAAAAAGTACACCAAATGAAAATGGATGATTGCTAATAGTTTCTCTCTGTTGTTCCCCCCATTTACATTCCTTGAAATAATGTGTATGTTATATCCAGAATGAGCAAAAATCCTGTGGGTCAGGAGCTAGTAAAGTGCTTAACCAAACAACTTGAACTAAATAGTTTTTGTTTATCATTTGAATTTTAGGTGGCAAAGACTCAAATTATTGGTTAATATAGAGATCTCACAATATGGTAGAGATCAAGTGATGCCCTTACCAAATCATTATATTTTACTTCTGTAAAATCAGAGAGACCATGTTTCCCATGCTTGCATCAAGGTAGAGCTGTAAGAAAAATTCTAATCAATGGGATACAAGCAGAACTGATCTCCATTCTGTCTTCCATCACAGATGCCTAAACACAAGAAATGTACTTAAGGACTCTGAGATCCATGGAAGGTGAACCCTTTGGAACCTAATCACTGAATCACTTTATGAACATCCAGATGGTTCAATGCATGCTTCTTCATGATTATTACCAGACCCATTGAATGTGTATCTTCCAATATGTCATTCCTTTATAAGTAGTCTATATTTAATTAAGAGATTAAATTAAACAGAAACAAAGACAACCCCCATATGCATTTGCATAAAACATACAACTAATATCATATGCTTATGTACACTTTAAACATTATTAGGCAAACAAAATCTTTAGGTATTCATTTATTGTACTATAACCATGAAGTTATGGTATATAACATATTAAAGGAGTATATACTATTCCTCCGTTTGTTATTTACTTATGAGTATATAATGAGCATATAATGAAAGAGTATATACTCTTATTCTTTTTGTTATTTACTTATGACTTACCATTAGAACTTATTTTAGGGATAGAACATTCCCCAGATCTTACAATCTCTCACTTCCTCAACTTGCTCCCCACTTTATTAAATATCTGATTTTTGTTCTTCTTTGAGTTCCAAACCCAGACTATAATTAGGAAGGGACAATTGGTACTGTGTCCTAGTTCACCAAAATTTAGAGGGTGCAGGCATGAAAATAATAATTGTAAAGAGTTAGTACCTATTTAGCAAGAATGATTAGCTAAAATAGGAAGTTACCAGATGGCACACATGGTTAATAACATCCATCTGTGAGCCACATTATGAATAACAGAGTTTATCTGAGGGCACATTAGTGCTGCTTATACCAAGATTAAAATAGATCGTCACACCTCTGTTGGGCTATGCTCTACCTGAAGTGTATTGCACACTTGTTCCTTAAGTCTAACCCCAGCATATAGCCCAACCCTATAAGTTTCTGTTCTTGGAGGAGGGAGAAACAAAACATAAGATTTGTGAGGACAAGGAAACCATCTTTTCACAACATCTGTTGACCTTACTTTGTATTCTTCCTTATGACTACCTATGTTTAAGTCGTATCTCTATTTTTTGCCATCTGCATGACTTAGACAAGCAAGCTAATGTCTCTGCAGTCAAATGACTCCATCTTATCCCACATAGAAAATGGGGTTGATGATAATTATATCACTTACCTATGAGGGCAGTCAGGAAGTGGAAATACTCAATTTTAAGGTATTCAGAACAGATTTTTGAACATAATAAGCATCATGTTGGTTTGACTGATTTAACATCTGTGATTGGCTTTTTTCTACTTCTAATATTTAAATAGAATAGTTGGCTGTGTGAAATCTGTAATATTTTCTAATAGTGTGATGAGTTAAAGCTAACTTTTAAATTGCATTCTACAATATAACAAAATGCATTAGCATGTTGCATGTTAACTAATCTGGTGTAAATCGTCAGAAAAATATAATGTAAGCTGTTATCCAAGTGAAACAAGCTTGGAGACCATGGAATCATACATTTATATATACTCCATAAATAGAGATGCAGATTTATTTTTATCCTGCGTATGATGTAAGCAATATCCTCTGTCACTACAGTCCATTTGATTTAGTTCCTGCCATGAAATACACTAGAAGTGATGAAAGGTGAATGGTACATAAGTGAATTGCCAGAGCCTTCTTCAGGTTTCCAGAATAACTTAAACTTGTGATATAACCAGAAATATCAATATCACCTTGTTTTCAACTACAGAGTATCACCATTATATTAAAAAACAAAAACAAAAACATAGAGACTGAATGTGCATGGAGGTGGAATTTTTTTTTTTTTAAGTTTGGAAGACTATACTCTATAGCCATTCTCTTTAACTATAAAAGAGGATATTAAAATAAGTCATAAAGCACTCATCAGATTTGAATAAACTTAAAAATATTAACCAAGGGGTATATATTAGAATAGTGTTTTAGGGTAATATTTGTCTTTCACTTGGAAATCACATTTGAAATTTTTTTGATAGCATGTTGCTTTTTTTGCCTATAAATATTTTAAAGTTATTACTTTAATTTTATATGTAAAATCACACATTTTGAACGTTGAGGTTTTCAAAGAAGCCTCAATTCTATAAAACAAAATGGAAAGTAGTCTCTCCTTTCTAAAGCAAATATGGGTCACTGTTCAGTTTGTGATTTTGAGGAGTAATTTCTATTTTCTCACTGTAAATATGAAGTTTATAATTTAAAAACAGCATGAACAAATGGTCTGGGTTCATCTAAGGTACCTATTTTGTAGAAAGAAAGTATTGGGTCTTAGGTAAAGTAAATGTAAATATATCTGTGAGAGAGTGCAAGTGTGTGTGTGTGTATGTGTGTGTATTTAAATTCACTATTCAAGTTAAGTGAAAATTATTTCTATAGCTCTTCAACTCCTTTTCACCTTTCTCTTTCTTTGCCTAATTTGCCCCTACCTTTGCTCTTCCACCATAAAAAGAGTATAACTTGGACATATCCATTACAGATATTTGGTGGCATATTGCTACTGTAACTTTAGGATAAGTGGATGGAAATGGACCAAAATGTGTTCTCCATATATCCTCAAGAGATATTTGTAATTGCTCTATTTGATAAGGCTAGAAAATCATGGAAGAGCAGTAAGACGGGATTCAATCTGACTGTGTTTATAAGCAAATTGGCTTTATTTCCTAAAACATTTAGAGAGGTGAAAGGAAAAATAAGAAAGCCAACCAAAGTATCTAATTAATATCAAAGAAGTTCTATAATATGGGATGAATATTATAGTCAAATTTAAGGTAAGAGGGAGGATAAAATGCTTTTTTATTCAGTGACCTGGAATAAGTTGGGAGAGTATAGGTTATAAACAACCGCAACACCTTGCTCACTTAATATAAAAAAAGTTTATCACTTACTTCTGCATAGCCTGCTACTGGTTTTGGTGACTCTGGAGGGCACTGCTTTCAAAATATGCTTTCATGTTGACTAAAAAAGAGAGAAGTGTGTGGAGATAACATCAGCTTTGAAACAACCACTTGGAAGTAACACACACCACTTTGTTCCTTGTACAAATAGGACCAAAAACTTTTATTAAAGCATGAAGTTAAAAGGATTTCTTTGTAGAAGTCTAATGGAATTTTTGTGTGTCTTTGTTGCTATTGTTGTTCAGTTGCTAAGTTGTGTCCAACTCTTTGTGACTCCATGGACTACAGTACACTGGATACCCCTGTCATTAACTATATCACAGAGATTGCTCAAATTTGTGTCCATGAGTCACTGATGCTATATAACCATCTCATCCTATGTAATCTACTTTTTCTGCCTTCAGTCTTTCCTAGCATGAGGGTCTTTTCAAATGAGTCAGTTCTTTGCATCAGGTGGCTAAAGTACTAGAGCTTCAGCTTCAGCATCAGTCCTTCCAATGAATATTCAGGACTGATTTCCTTCAGGAGTGACTGGTTTGATATCCTTGCAGTCCAAGGAACTCTCAAGAATCTTCTCCAGCACCACAGTTCAAAAACCCCAATTCTTCATCACTCAATCTTCTTTAAGGTCCAAAACTCATATCCATACATGACTACAGGAAAAACCATAGCTTTGACTAGATGGACCTTCGTCGGCAAAATGATGTCTTTGCTGTTAGACATGCTATCTAGGTTTGTCATAGCTTTAATTCCAGGGAGCAAGCATCTTTTAGTTTCATGGCTACAGTAACCATTCACAGTGATTTTGGAGGCTTCCCCGTAAAAAATCTGTCATTGTTTCCAAAATTTTCCTCTTCTATTTTCCATGAAGTGATGGTACTGAAGGCCATGAACTTAGATTTCTGAATGGTGAATTTCAAGCCAGCTTTTTCACTCTCCTCCTTCACGTTCATCAAGAGACTCTTTAGTTCCTCTTCACTTTGTGGCATTACAGTGGTTCGCTTTAGTTCCGTCACTCAGTCATGTCTGACTCTTTGAGACCCCCATGGACTGCAGCACACCAGGCCTCCCTGTCCATTGCCAACTCCCAGAGCTTACTCATACTCACGTCCATTGAGTCAGTGATGCCATCCAGCCGTCTCATCCTCTGTTGTCCACTTCTCCTCCCGACTTCAATCTATCTCAGCATCAGGGTCTTTTCCAATGAATCAGTTCTTTGCATCAGGTGGCCAAAGTATTGGAGTTTCAGCTTCAACATCAGTCCTTCCAATGAATATTCAGGACTGATATCCTTTAGGATTGACTGGTTGGACTCCTTGCATTCCAAGGGACTCTCAAGAATGTTCTCCAACACCACAGTTCAAAAGCATCATTTTTTTGGTGCACAGCTTTCTTTACAGTCCAGCTCTCATATCCACACATGACTACTGGAGAAGCCATAGCCCTGACTAGGTGGACACTTGTTGGCTAAGTATTGTGTCTGCTTTTTAATATGCTGCCTAGCTTGGTCATAACTTTTCTTCCAAAGAGCAAGTATCTTTTAATTTCATAGCTGCAGTCACCATCTCCAGTGATTTTGGAGCCCCAAAATATAAAGTCTGTCACTGTTTCCACTGTGTCCCCATCTATCTTCCATGAAGTGATGGGCCTGGATACCATGATCTTCGTTTTCTGAATGTTAAGTTTTAAGTCAACATTTTCACTCTCCTCTTTCACTTTTATCAAGAGGCTCTTTAGTTCTTCTTCACTTTCTGCCATTAGGGTGGTGCCATCTGCATATCTGAGGTTATTGATATTTCTCCCAGCAATCTTGATTCCAACTTATGCTTGATCCAGGCCAGCATTTCTCATGATGTACTCTGCATATAAGTTAAATAAGCAGAGTGACAATATACAGCATTGATGTACTCTTTTCCTGATTTGGAACCAATCTGTTGTTCCATGTCCAGTTCTAACTGCTGCTTCTTGACATGCATAACTATTTCTCAGGAGACAGGTTAGGTGGTCTGGTATTTCCATCTCTTAAAGAATTTTCCACAGTTTGTTGTGATCCACACAGTCAAAGGCTTTGGAATAGTCAATAAAGCAGAAGTAGATATTTTTCTGGGACTCGCTTGCTTTTTCAATGATCCAGTGGATGTTGGCAATTTGATCTCTGGTTCTTCTACCTTTTCTAAATCCAGCTTGAACAAATGTAAGTTCATGGTTCATATACTGTTGTAGCCTGTCTTGGAGGATTTTGACCATTACTTTGCTAGCATGTGAGATGATTGCAATTGCACAGTAGAGTTTGAGACTTCTTTGGCATTGCCTTTCTTTGGCATTGCCTTTATTTGGCATTGGAATGAAAAAAAGATATTTCCAGTACTGTGGCCCCTGCTGAGTTTTCCAGATTTACTGGCATTTTGAGTGCAACACTTTCACAGCATCATCTTTCAGGATTTGAAATAGCTCAACTGGAATTCCATCACCTCCACTACCTTTGTTCATAGTGATACTTCCTAAGGCCTACCTGACTTCACATTCCAGATTGTCTGGCTCAAGGTCAGTGATCACACCATCATAGTTATCTGGGTCATGAAGATCTTTTTTGTATAGAGTGTTATCATCTGCATATCTGAGGTTGTTGATGTATTTCCTGGCAATCTTGATTCAGCTTGTGAGTCATTCAGCCAGGCACTTTGCATGATATACCTTATATAGAAGTTAAATAAAAAAGCTGAAAATGTATAGTCTTGTATTCCTTTACCAATTTCTAATCAATCAATTGTTCCAGTAAGCTTCTAACTGTTGCTTCTGGACAGTGATGCAGGTTTTCCAGGAGACAGGTAAGTAGTCTGGTATTCCTATCTCTTCATGAATTTTCCACAGATTTTTGTGATCTACACAGTCAAAGACTTTAGTATAGTCAATGAAGAAGAAATAAATGTTTTCATGGAATTCCCTTGCCTTTTCTATGATGCAACACATTTGGCAATTTGATCTCTGGTTCCTCTGCCTTTTCTAAACCGAGCTGGTACATCTGAACATTCTCAGTTCATGTACTACATAAGCTTAGCTTGAAGGATTCTGAGCATAACTTTACTAGCATGCAAAATGAACAGAACTATACAGTAGTTTGAACATTCTTTGACATTGCCCTTCATTGAGATTGGAATGAAAACTGCCTTTTTCCAGTCCTGTGGCCACTGCTGAGTTTTCCACATTTGCTGGCCTATGAGTGCCACACTTTAAAAGCATCATCTTTTAGTATTATAAATAGCTAACCTGGAATTCTCTCATTTCTACTAGCTTTATTTGTAATAACACTTCCTAAGGCCCATTTGACTCTCACTCCAGCATGTCTGGTTCTAGGTCAGTATCCATTCATTAAGACCTTTCTTGTATAGTTTTTCTGTGTATTCTTGCCACCTCTTCTTAATCTCTTCTGTTTCTGTTAGGTCCATACTGTTTCTGTCCTTCATCATACCAATCTTTGCATGAAATGTTCTCTTAATATATTCAGTTTTATTCAAGAGATGTATAGTCTTTCACGCTGTATTGTTTCCCTCTATTTCTTTGCATTGTTCATTTAAGAACACCTTCTTATCTCTCCTTGCGGTTCTCTGGAACTCTGCATTCTGCTGGGTATATCTTTCCCTTTCTCCCTTGCTTTCCACTTCTCTTATTTCCTCAGCCATTTTTAAAGCCTCCTCAAACAACCACTTCACCTTCTTTCATTTCTTTTTCTTGGGGATGGTTTTGGTCACTGCCTCTTGTACAGTCTTATGAACTTCTGTCCACAGTTCTTCAGGCATGTCTGTCTATCATATCTAATCCCTTCAATCTATTTGTCGCCTCCATTGCATAGTCATAAGGGATTTGATTTAGATCACACTTGAATGGCCTAGTATTTCCCTCCTTTCTTCAATTTTGCAATAAGGAGCTGACAATCTAGCTCCAGGTCTTGTTTTTGTTGACTGTACAGAACTTCTCTATCTTTGGCTGCAAAGAATATAATCAATCTGATTTCAATATTGACCATTTAATGTTGTCCATATGTAGAGTTGTCTCTTTTGTTGTTGGAAAAGACTGCTTGTTATGACCAGTGTGTTCTTTTGAAAAACCTCTGCTAGCCTTTGTCCTACTTCATTTAGTAGATCAAGGCCAAAGTTGCCTGTTACTCCAGGTTTCTCTTGAATTCCTACCTCTGTATTCCAGTTCCCTCTGATTAAAAGGATATCTTTTTGGTATTAGTTCTAGAAAGTCTTGTGGGTCTTCACTGAATCAGTTAACTTCAGCTTCTTTGCATTTAGTGGTTGGGGCATAGACTTAGATTACTGTGTTGATGAATGGTTTGCCTTGGAAATTAACCTAGATCATTCTGTCATTTTTGAGATTGCATTGCCATAATGCATTTTGGACTCTTTTGTTGACTATAAGGGCTACTCCATGTCTTCTAAGGGATTCTTGGCCACAGTAGTAGATATAATGATCATCTGAATTTAATTAACTCATTCCCAACCCGTTTTAGTTCACTAATTCCTAAAATGTTGATGTTCACTCTTGCCATCTCCTCCTTGACTATATCCAGTTTACCTTGATTCATGGACCTAACATTCCAGGTTCCTACTCAATACTGTTTTTTACTGCATCAGACTTTATTTTCACCAGAGTCGCTGACAACTGGTTTTGTTTCCACTTTGGCCCAGCTGCTTAATTCTTTCAGGAGCTATTAGTAACTGCCTTCCACTCTTCCCCAGTAGCATTTTGGACACCTTACAACCTGAACGGCTTATCTTCCCATGTCATATTTTTTTGCTTTTTCATACTATTCATGGTGTTCTCTTTGCAACAATCCTGGAGTGGTTTACCATTCCTTCCTCCAGTGTACCACGTTTTGTCAGAACTCTCCACTATGACCTGTCTGTCTTATGTGGCCCTACACAGCCTAGCTCATAGTTTCATTGAGTTATACAAGCCCCTTCACCAGGAGAAGGCTATGATCTATCAAGATTTGTGTTTGTAAACATGTACATATACATACATATACATATTCATATATGTATAGCTTTGAGCCCTTCTTCGGAGCTTCCCTGGGTAAAATCTAAACAGGCCCCTGTGCAGGAGGACAGGGAAAGAACAAAGGAAAAAGGCATAGCACTCTAGATTGGTAAATGGCATTAATAAAAAGGGCAACTTACTTACAAGGTTTGTCTTGAGTAGCAACAAGACAAGTAGGTTTCTGAGAACACCGCCAGAACCATACAAGTTTATATAAAGGTGTTAGCTGTCTGTGTTCATTCACTTATACAGGAGACTTCAGCTAGGTTCAGTCACATAACAAGTCCAGAGATCCTCAATATCACATTTCTATTTCAAGGCTGTATTCATGGAGCAGTATTGTGGAACAGGAAAGATAAGTAGATCACATCTTCCAAAGACAGAGGAGAAAGTGCAAAGCCTCCAATTGCCTGGGATCAGCTTGTAAGTCAACTGGAAATCATGCCTTTTTGTTGACCTTCTCCACCAGTGTGCATGCATGCATGCTTAGTTGTGTCTGACTCTGCAACCCCAAGGACTGTAGCTCTCTAGGCTCCTCTGTTCATGGAATTTTCTAGGTAAGAATACTGGAGTGTGTTGCCATTTTTTAATCCACAGATCCTTATTCTGCGACTGAACCTGAGTCTCTAGTATCTTCTGCACTGGCAGGCAGATTCTTTACTGCTGTGCCACCTGGAAAGCCCCTCCAACAGTGTATACACATATGAATGTACATATATACACTATTGTTCATATATGTATACAATCTGTGTGTATATAGAAAAGCATTATATATAATATAAATCATATACTCCATTATTTATATACTGTACATTATATAAAATTTTAACATGTAAAAAATGTATTCTGCTCCTAGACTAACAGGAGCAGGGGTCAACAGAATATACTCTTAAACATGGGACCTTTCAGTATTATGAAAATGTAATCTACAGTTAGGGGCTTCCCTGGTGGCTCAGATGGTAGAGAATGTGCCTGCAATTCAGGAGAACTGGGTTTGATTTCTGAGTCAGGAAGATCACCTGGAGAAGGGAATGGCTCCCCACTCCAGTATTCTTGCCTGGAGAATCTCATGGACAGAAGATCCTGGAGGGTTACAGTCCATGGGATCACAAAGAGTTGGACATGACTAAGTGAATAACACAATCTACCCATGTTATTTCTATCACTTTCTTCCAAATGTTAGTGTATGATAATCTCATTCATGCTTCCTAGTGCTATAAAACCTAACCCATGTTTTTTTATTCCCTATTTATTGGACTTCTCTGACAGTAGACATATTTGACCACGAATTCTACCCAAATCTTTTCCCTCTCTTGATTTCCTTGACCCTGACATTTTCATTTCTTCTTTTACTTCTTCAGGTTCATTCTCTGACTACTTTTATATTTAGAGTTAAATCTACCCCAGAATTACTTTAAATATCATTATCTTCTCATTTATCATTTTTTGTTTTTGTTTTATTCACTAAGTTGTGTCCAATTCTTTTGCGACCTTATAACTGAAGCCCACCAGGCTCCACTGTCCATGGCCCAGGTGAAAATATTGGAGTGAGTTGCAATTTCCTTCTACAGGAGATCTTCCTGATCCAGGGAGAGAACCTACGTTTCCTGCATTGGCAGGTAGATTCTTTATCACTGAACCACCAGGGAAAACCGTTATTGGCAGTGGGGCTTCCCTGGTGGCTCATCAGTAAAGAACTAGCTTGCAGTGAAGGATACATGGGTTCTATCCCTGAATCAGGAAGATCACCTGAAGAAGGAAATGGAAACCCACTAAAGTATTCTCGCCTAGGAAATCCTATGGACATAGAAGCCTGGGGGGCTACAGTCTTTGGGGGTCACAAAGAGTTGACACAGCTGAGCACATATCCAAAATTGGCAGTACTTCCAAACAAGACATGAATGTTTCCACTACTAAAGATTACAGATAGCCTCTCTTCATATTTTACCATGGGTTGAATTTTCAATAAACTTTCAGAAAACAAATTAAACAGCCAAAGAAAAACTCAATTTTCAGAACTGTGAGCTAGAGAATTATAGAAAAGTTATTCTCACCTAAATATTTTCATTTTAGGGTGTCCTTGGTGACTCAGACTGTAAAGAATCTGCGTGCAATGCAGGAGACCCGGGTTCAATCCCTGGGTCAGGAAGATTCCCCGGAGAAGGCAATGGGTACCCACTTCAGTATTCTTGCTTGGAGAATTTTGGTAAAATATTAAAGCACTATTATTACTCATAGTTATAACTAGAAAAATAGAGTGTAAAGAAAATAATTCACAATACTTAAGTAGCATGTGACAAAGATAGGGCTTGAACCTAACCTCTTGGCAACCTATTCCTTCCATTATCCCCTCACTGTAGTGCCTCAGTGAGGTAATCCCAAGAAACATGAGAGCTTTTAAAGCAAATCTCTATAAACTATATTACAAAAGTCTCTAACTGCACACATTTGAAAAATCTTTATAAACCTATGACTTCTAAATCCATCTATGGAGATTGTGTCTCTCTGAATGTCCCCAGGCCTATATTGCTAATTTCCTAGCTATATATCCATCTACATGAATCTTCATGCTCCTCTAAACCCATAAGTTTGAAACTCTACCAGGACTTTTACTTCCATTTGAGGATCTTCTTCTTTATACTGTATCTGGTTAATACATTTTCCAATTTTAAATCTCAGACTTCATTTTGATTATTCCTTCTAATAAAGATATTATCTTTTCGTGATTGGATTATTTCAGTTAAGGATATATGTCTTCAAGTTTTCCCTCTTTAATTACTACAAAATTTTTGTTTAATTACACTCTTTAATAATTAATAGTTATATAGGAATAGTATTACCTTCCAGTATCTACAGGGGAATTTTCAAATTCCTTAACAAGCCATAAAATAGGCTCTCAGATCTGATGCATTTTGCAATTCTAATCACACATCATATTTATCCCCACAATCTCCTTTATAATCCAGTCATACTGAGCTTCTAACTAGTTTTTGTTGTCTGTACTGTTTTGGGCCTGGAAATATTAGTATATAGTCCTGTGGTCTGGATTTTCTCTCTTCTTCCATTCTTCATGGTAAACCTATTTCTCAAAATCCAGGTCATATATCACTTCTCAGGCATCCTCATAAAGTCCTGAGGTAGAGATGATGTTCTCATTTTTAGGCTCAGATGGCACTTTATTCAATATTTGAGATATTAATTATCACACTGCATTTTATTTATTCAAGTATCTTGATGACTCTCTATTTAATTTCTGTATGACAGAGATCAGTGAAAAACTATACTTTCATAATCTTTGCTCACAGATTATTATATATACAGTACATGTTTGTTAAATAGATGAACTAAAATTTTAATTTAAATTAGGTTATTGTGAATTATTGGAGAAGGAAATGGTAACCCACTCCAGTATTCTTGCCTGGAGAATCCCATGGACAGAGAAGCCTTGCAGGCTACAGTCCCCGGGGTCGCAAAGAGTCGGACACGACTGAGCGACTTCACTTCGCTTCACTTAACTTCATTGTGAATTATACCAGCAGGAATCCACAGTCTACTCTTAATTATCTTTGGTAATTAAACAATAAAAAAGAATAAAAAAGCAAGAGCTAACTATAGTAAATTTTGGACTACTGGGACCTAAAGAAATCTTAGAAATTCTCAGGAAAATAACCCTCTGTACCTGTATGTTCCTATACTCTTCTCTACTTTTATCAACAACAAAGATACCTAGGTATGAGGGTAATGGATAGTTCAACATGGAATTATGTAGAGTTGCAGTGTATTACATAAAAATAGATATTTTGTTAAATTTGAAAAACTAAAAGAGGTAGACTTGCTTTTAATAATCCAAAGCAAGGCACTGAAATGCTTTTAGGATAAAAATTAGTGATAGTACTTTAAATTTATATGAACTAGTTTCACAAAATTTAAAATATTTAATATGAGATGAAGTAGTCTAATTTTGCTTTTCATACAGGGAAGAAAGTGATACTTCTTTACCATTTCAGGATCATTTTCATCTTCTATTACTAACTCTTCTACCATGATGTTAAAATGAAAGCCATCAGCATAGGCTTAAAGAAAATAAATACTAAACACAGAAGTAAATTTAAAAAAAAAAAGTAAAGCAAAATTAAATATTTATTTTCATTGATGAAAATTTCTATTGGAGAGGGTTAATCACAATTAAAGTTTATTCAAAATGAAGTTTTATCTTAGAAAAATGGTTATTTTGTATACAAAGAAGAACAAAATTAAATTTTAAGGAGATTAATGTATTAGCACATATAACATATGACATAGTCTATTATTACATAATGTATTTTTTTACAAATAAAATCTTCCAAAAGTAAACAGAGTGCCATAATTTACTATGCATGCTGAGATGTATATTATCTGTGTTAATCTAGGTCCTGTTAGAAGCTGAAAACAAGATGGGTTTAAACGTGCAGTCATTATATTTGTGCAAACCCTAAGGGTTTGTGAGAAGAAATGTGGAGGGGCTGAAAATACTGGGAGAGCCATGAGATCATGCTGCAAGTCTATCACCAAGTAAAGGAAAGAGGAAAACAATAGAATGGGAAAATATAGAGATCTCTTCAAGAAAATCAGAGATACCAAGGGAACATTTCTTACAAAGATGAGCACAATAAAGGGCAGATGGTATGGACCTAAAAGAAGCAAAAGATATTAAGAAGAGGTGGCAAGAATACACAGAAGAACTGTACAAAAAACATCTTCACATCCCAGATAATCACAATGTTGTGATCACCAACCTAGAACCAGACATCCTGGAATGCAAAGTCAAGTGGGCCTTAGGAAATATCGATAAAAACAAAGCTAGTGAAGGTGATGGAATTCCAGTTGAGCTGTTTCAAATCCTAAAAGATGATGCTGTGAAAGTACTGCACTCAATATGCCAGCAAATTTGGAAAACTCAGCAGGGATCACAGGACTGGAAAAGGTCAGTTTCATTCCAATCCCAAAGAAAGACAATGTCAAAGAATGCTCAAACTACTGCACAATTGCACTCATCTCACACCCTAGCGAAGTAATGCTCAAAATCCTCCAAGCCAAGCTTCAACAGTATGTGAACCGTGAACTTCCAGATCTTCACTCTGGTTTTAGAAAAGGCAGAGGAACAGAGATCAAATTGCCAACATCCACTGGATCACTGAAAAAGCAAGAGTTCCAGAAAAGCATCTTCTGCTTTATTGACTATGCCAAAGCCTTCGACTGTGTGGACCACAAAAAACTCTGGAAAATTCTTCAAGAGATGAGAATACCAGACCACCTGACTTACCTCTTGAGAAATCTGTATGCATTTCAGGAAGCAACAGTTAGAATTGGACATGAAACAACTGACTGGTTCCAAATAGGGAAAGGAGTATGTCAAGGCCATATATTGTCACCCTGCTTATTTAACTTCTATGCAGAGTACATCATGAGAAACACTGGGTTGGATGAAGCACAAGCTGAAATCAAGATTGCTGGGAGAAATATCAATAACCTCAGATATGCAGATGGCACCACAGTTATGCCAGAAAGTGAAGAAGAACTAAAGAGTCTCTTGATAAAATTGAAAGAGAGTGAAAATGTTGGCTTAAAACTCAACATTGAGAAAACTAAGATCATGGCATCTGGTCCCAGCACATCATGGCAAGTAGATGGGGAAACCGTGGAAACAGTGACAGACTTTATTTTTTTGCGGCTCCAAAATCACTGCAGATGGTGAATGCAGCCATGAAATTGAAAGACGCTTGCTCCTTGGAAGACAGAAGCTAGACAGCTTATTAAAAAGCAGGCATTACGTTGCCAACAAAAGTTCATCTAATCAAAGCTATGGTTTTTCTAGTAGTCATGTATGGATGTGAGAGCTGGACTATAAAGAAAGCTGAGAGCTGAAGAACTGATGCTATTGAATTGTGGTGTTGAAGAAGACTCTTGAGAGTCCCTTGGACTGCAAGGAGTTCCAATCAGTCAATCCTAAGTTTTCAATATTCATTGGAAGGACTGATGTTGAAGTTGAAACTCCAATACTTTGGCCACCTGATGCGAAGAACGGACTCATTGGAAAAGACCTGATGCTGGAATAGATTGAAGTCGGGAGGAAAAGGGGACGACAGAGGATGAGATGGTCAGATAGCATCACTGATTCTATGGACATGAGTTTGAGTAAGCTCTGGGAGTTGGTGATGGACAGGGAGGCCTGACATGGTGTATTCCATGGTGTTGCAAAGAGTCAGACATGACTGAGTGACTGAACTGAACTGAAATGAACTGAAAGGAGAGAGAGAGAGAGAGATTGAATGGAAGCATCCTCTGTTGCTGTAAAATTTGAGGAAATTTGAGACCCCTCCAGTGCCATCTGGAGACCATAAACCAACTTCAGACATGATCTCTCAGTAATGAGCCTGCCTCAATCTGTTCGCTGCACTTAGTCGCTGGTTGAGATCAACCTGTGCTCCCCACATGCACAGGACTGTGTGGCACATTCTCATGTCCACTAAAATATCTTCCTTACTTCTGTTTCTTTGAGATACAAGGCCACATGTTGGAACAATAGAATTGGTAGTTAGATGTTCAGAAGTCCACATTCCTAACTTTGTCAACTTGGAGAGATCAGTTTCTTTTTTAAAAAGTTCAGATGAGCAACTATCTAAGGCATCGGTGAATTTGGTGAAATGTGAAACGACTGCTCAGTTGACAGGGCAATACCTGGCAAAGGGAAAATTAAACTTTGGATGTTTCATTTAGAATCATTCTTTTTGAAAAATTAATTAATTATTTTACTTTACAATATTGTATTGGTTTTGCCATACATTGACGTGAATCTGCAATGGGTGTACATGTGTTCCCCATCCTGAACCCCCTTCCCACCTCCCTCTCCATTCCATCCCTCTGGGTCATCCCAGGGCACCAGCCCTGTGCACCCTGTATCATGCATTGGACCTGGACTGGTAATTCATTTCACATATGATGATATACATGTTGCAATGCCATTTGCCCAAATCTTCCCATCCTCACGCTCTCCCACAGAGTCCAAAAGACTGTTCTATACATCTATGTCTCTTTTGCTGTCATGCACACAGGGTTATCATTACCATCTTTCTAAATTCCATATATATGCGTTAGTATACTGTATTGGTGTTTTTCTTTCTGGCTTACTTCACTCTGTGTAATTCTTATGTTTATATTTTGCAGTAGATGCCCTAGGATGGCAGCTCATCATAATCTTTCCCTGATTCCTTACTTACATTTTTCTTCTCCTATAGAGACTGTGGAGATTAATATACTCTATCTCAGGTTCCCTTGTAGGCAAGGGAGATTCATGAAACAATTCTGGAAAATGAAATATAAAGGGATTATCTTTTGAAAAGAAGATTTAAGGCTGGTAAAAAGAAACACATTTCCTAAGTGCTGCCCCTTCCTCTTTCTTTTTGCTCTGAATATAGAAGGTATATATCAAACTGCAATTGCCAACTTGCAGCCACAGTGAAAAATATGTTAACAAAAGTCATCATGCAAGGGCCAGTATGATGAAAGCTTGATCACTGAGAAGCCTGATACACATCTCATATTTAGCACTCATACTTCCTCTATACAAATACTTCCCCCTACAAATTCTATCCCTAAAGCAATTTGACGTTGTTCTCAACCAGTTGATATTTCTATGATGTTTTTAAATTTTTATTCAACATCAAAAATTACCTTTTAGGTGACTAATTCCTTCAATAAAAAATATATATGCATTTTGAGTACATAGCTAGCTAGTGTGATACATAAATAAGTTGGGGTATTAAAAGATTATAGAGTTAATGTAATATGTTTGTACTTTAGAGGGCCTTCTGGAGAATGGGCCTTATCTCTAAGACAGTTTTTTAAACTGTTTTTAAAAAAGGAGGCATCATTTAAAAAATGCTTCACCTCCCACCAAGATGTAGTTTTATATTCTGCATTTACAAGGACTCATTCTAGAACCAAAAATATTTATCAGATTTCTGAAGCTTCTATGAGTTTTGCTTGGGTTGAGTACATTGAGTCAGAAATATGTTTTTGAGGGAATTAGAAATGGAAGTAAAAAAAATTCCAGAACTTGTAGGTGTTATGTTGGAAGTGTTTTGTGTTTCTGATAGAAAAGACTTTTTTATTTTTAACTGCAATTCAGGATATTTTTATTTAAAATTTTTTAAACTAACAAAGGACCGATTACACCATCTGCTTTAGTTTCACTCTAATGCAGATTTTCTCTCAATTTTTTTCTCTTTGTATAGAAATTGTTTGACATCTTGTGCTTAAGTACATGTCTTTGAGTAAAAAATGTAGTTTGTCTGACTTCCTGTCAAACCAATATTTATTCACAAATATCTGTTTTGTTTCTTTCTTACCTAAAATCATATAGCACTTTTTCCATGTGAAGAGTTGGCTAGTTGGTTGAAGTATGAGCTGCCAGCTGGAGCTTTTACAATTTTTAGTATGCCAGCTGCTTTCGGGCTGGACAAATTGTTCCCTGCCTTTAGTTTTTCTTTCTTTCTTTCTTTTTTATTAAATAGAGTGTACTCCTTTTGCACTCATTATGAGAGGAGAGGATATTGCATCTAACATTCTATATGTACATGTTTTAACTGCTCACTTAACAATAACAATAAACTTCTTTTGAAACTATTATCCTGATGAACTTTTCCTGAGACAAAGGCCAGCAGAATACCTAATATGTATCTTTTTGTAAGATAAATTTCAAGTATCTTAGAATAGTTCATTGGAAGTTCTTGTTAAGATGTGACATCATAAGAAGACAGACATGAAATAGCTGGACAAGTAGATGAGGATATTTTACTTAAATATTTGCTGGAAAGGTAGACCATGGTATTTTACTCATGAAGGTATATTTTGCGTGGAGTTACTGCTGTATGATGGGGCTTCCCAGGTGGTGCAATGGGGCTTAAGAATACACCTGCCAATGCAAGAGATGCAGGAGAAAAGGAACAGGTTCAATCTCCTGGGTCAGAAAGATCCCCTGGAGTAGGAAATGGCAACCCACTTCAGTATTCTTGCCTGAAAAATTCCATGGACAGAGGAGCCTGGCAGGCTACAGTCCTTGGAGTTGCAAAGAGTTGAATATGACTGAGCATGTACACACACATTGATGCACAACTGTAACATTGTTACCTTTCCCTGCTGTTACTCTAGGAATATGAAGCTCAGACCTGCCTATCTTGATTCAGTTTTGGATGATGTTACAGTGAATCAGAATATCACAAGTTATTTGAATATATTTCTGAAAAAAACTCGAAATGTGAATTGTCAGTAAGAGAAGTCCCAGTATATTCAAAGTGTACTAAGTTTTCTTCTCTATTTATATGTCTTCTGTAAGAATGCTTCTGTTGCTGTCATTTAGTGACAGTTGGTACTCAAAACTAATTTTAACAGTGATTAAATAGAAAATTCTTAGTCTTCAATTCACAATATAAATACTCATTACTTTAAAGAGGCTTACAACTGTATCTATTCGCAAAAACACTTCTATTCAGTTAAACCAGAAAAAAATTAAAAACTAAATCAGATTATATAAACAACCCTGAGTTTGGAAATAAGGATATTACTGAGTAGCAAGTTAAAAATTTTAGAAAAAGATGTTTCTAAATCTTGTATGATTTAGAATATAAAACTTTATATGAATAAGAACAATAAATAATGTCCATTTTTTATTATGAAATATTTCTCTAATACATATGATCTATGCTTTTGAACTATGGTGTTGGAGAAGACTCTTGAGAGTCCCTTGGACTGCAAGGAGATCCAACCAATCCATTCTAAAGGAGATCAGTCCTGGGTATTCTTTGGAAGGAATGATGCTAAAGCTGAAACTCCAGTACTTTGGCCACCTCATGCGAAGAGTTGACTCATTGGAAAAGACTCTGATGCTGGGAGGGACTGGGGGCGGGAGGAAAAGGGGATGGCGGAAAATGAGATGGCTGGATGGCTTCACCAACTCGATGAACGTGAGTTTGAGTGAACTCTGGGAGTTGGTGATGGACAGAGAGGCCTGGTGTGCTGCGATTCATGGGATAGCAACGAGTCGGACACGACTGAGTGACTGAACTGAACTGAACTGATTCAGAAAATGAGATTAATAGATACTACCTTGAAAATTTCTAAAGATAAGAGAACTGATTAGATGGAGGTAAAAAAAAAAAAAAGTTACACCTAATAATACTTCATTCTCTCTTTAGAAATTTTAAAATGTGGGATATGTTATGTTTGAAACTGTACTGAATCTGGCTGGATGTGTGACTAAAGAAGGTTTACATTTATTTTGCTAGGAAGGAAAGTATGCTCTGAAATGATCCACATTTGCAATGCAACTTTATGACTGTTGTTGCTGTTGTTGTTCAATCGCTCACATGTGTCCGACTTTTTGTGACTCCATGGACTGCAGCATTCCAGGCTTCCCTGTCCTTCACTATCTCCCAGTTTGCTGAAACTCATGTCCATTGAGTTGGTGATGCCATCCAACCAGCTTATCCTCTGTCATCCCCGTCTCTTCTTGCCCTCATTTCAATCTTTCCCAGCATCTGGGTCTTTTCCAGAGAGTCAGGTCTTTGCATCAGGTGACCAAAGTGTTGAAGCTTCAGCTTCAGCATCACTCTTTCCAATGAATATTCAGGATTGATTTCCTTTAGGATGGACTGGTTGGATCTCCTTGCGGTCCAAGGGACTCTCAAGAGTCCTCTCCAACACCACAGTTCAAAAGCATCAATTCTTTGATGCTCAGCCTTCCTTACGGTCCAATTCTCATGTCCGTACATGACCACTGGAAAAACCACAGCTTTGACTATATGGACCTCTTTAAGCAAAGTAATGTCTCTGCTTTTCAATATAACTCTTACAATTATTTATTCCTTACATATACATATATGTACCTGTATGTAATATAATTGCACTTTCATTTTGATTATTTGGAATTTAATAAAAGAGTTTTTTAAAAGAGTATTTTTCTAGATCTAATTAATGGAGTGTAATCGAATGTATTTTAAAAATTGTTATCTAAGTAAGTACCCATGTGGAAATATCTATCTAGACATAGATTTAGATATGTTTTATTTTTCCTTCATTTTTGGATCCATAATATACATATATCCAATCTGCATTAAAAATCAAGACTTTAAGATCTGTTATCAAATTATTTGAGTTAATATTTAAATTTCTGTTGGTGACTATATAACACTAATTGTACTCTTGAATATTTAGACTTGCAGTGATAAATTGCAGAATAAATATTTATTACTAAGACAAAAATGACATTGCTATCAATTTATAAATGAACAAAGCAAGCACTGAGATAAAAGTAAATTGTTATAAATCCTGTTTCCTGCAGACTCAGCATTTGTTGTCACCATTTATCCAAATTCTATTCTTACAAAATATCATACATAAACTGAAAAGAAACATAACCCCTGTATCTTGGTTTATAATTTATATATGTTTGATTTAAATATACTTTCAAATTTGTAGCTGTTATTGAATAAAAAAAGCAGAACCCACACCAGACTAGGAAGACACTTTTTCTTAGTTTATCATTTTGAAATTCTTTATATATTGATTAATTAGCCTAGTTAAATATGCTGCTCTGATATAGAAGACTTTTTGAGAGACATAAAAATTAATTTTAAAGATATATATAACATACAGATATATGTTTAAAATGAATTTTCACCAAAATAAAATATGTGCATGGTAAAAAATAAAATTTGACAAAAGATCTAATGAAAAAAAAAGGCTGTGTCCTCACAACTCTACTTTTCCTATATTTGCCCACTCCTATGAGGTAAATTATTTGACATCTTTTTAATTTTAGTTCTAATGATTACCTGCATAACTCTTGAAAGTATACTTAGTAGTTCCTTACTAAGGAATGAATCCAATTCCAATAGTATATAACATGGTTGAAGGTGAAGTTGCTCAGTCGTGTCCGACTCTTTGCAACCCCGTGGACTGTAACCTACTAGGCTTCTCCGTCCATGGGATTCTCCAGGCAAGAATACTGGAGTGGATTGCCATTTCCTTCTCCAGGGGATCTTCCCGACCCAGGGATCGAACCAAAACTAATTTTAACAGTGATTAAATAGAAAATTCTTAGTCTTCAATTCACAATATAAATACTCATTACTTTAAAGAGGCTTACAACTGTATCTATTCGCAAAAACACTTCTATTCAGTTAAACCAGAAAAAAATTAAAAACTAAATCAGATTATATAAACAACCCTGAGTTTGGAAATAAGGATATTACTGAGTAGCAAGTTAAAAATTTTAGAAAAAGATGTTTCTAAATCTTGTATGATTTAGAATATAAAACTTTATATGAATAAGAACAATAAATAATGCCCATTTTTTATTATGAAATATTTCTCTAATACATATGATCTATGCTTTTGAACTATGGTGTTGGAGAAGACTCTTGAGAGTCCCTTGGACTGCAAGGAGATCCAACCAATCCATTCTAAAGGAGATCAGTCCTGGGTATTCTTTGGAAGGAATGATGCTAAAGCTGAAACTCCAGTACTTTGGCCACCTCATGCGAAGAGTTGACTCATTGGAAAAGACTCTGATGCTGGGAGGGACTGGGGGCGGGAGGAAAAGGGGATGGCGGAAAATGAGATGGCTGGATGGCTTCACCAACTCGATGAACGTGAGTTTGAGTGAACTCTGGGAGTTGGTGATGGACAGAGAGGCCTGGTGTGCTGCGATTCATGGGATAGCAACGAGTCGGACACGACTGAGTGACTGAACTGAACTGAACTGATTCAGAAAATGAGATTAATAGATACTACCTTGAAAATTTCTAAAGATAAGAGAACTGATTAGATGGAGGTAAAAAAAAAAAAAAGTTACACCTAATAATACTTCATTCTCTCTTTAGAAATTTTAAAATGTGGGATATGTTATGTTTGAAACTGTACTGAATCTGGCTGGATGTGTGACTAAAGAAGGTTTACATTTATTTTGCTAGGAAGGAAAGTATGCTCTGAAATGATCCACATTTGCAATGCAACTTTATGACTGTTGTTGCTGTTGTTGTTCAATCGCTCACATGTGTCCGACTTTTTGTGACTCCATGGACTGCAGCATTCCAGGCTTCCCTGTCCTTCACTATCTCCCAGTTTGCTGAAACTCATGTCCATTGAGTTGGTGATGCCATCCAACCAGCTTATCCTCTGTCATCCCCGTCTCTTCTTGCCCTCATTTCAATCTTTCCCAGCATCTGGGTCTTTTCCAGAGAGTCAGGTCTTTGCATCAGGTGACCAAAGTGTTGAAGCTTCAGCTTCAGCATCACTCTTTCCAATGAATATTCAGGATTGATTTCCTTTAGGATGGACTGGTTGGATCTCCTTGCGGTCCAAGGGACTCTCAAGAGTCCTCTCCAACACCACAGTTCAAAAGCATCAATTCTTTGATGCTCAGCCTTCCTTACGGTCCAATTCTCATGTCCGTACATGACCACTGGAAAAACCACAGCTTTGACTATATGGACCTCTTTAAGCAAAGTAATGTCTCTGCTTTTCAATATAACTCTTACAATTATTTATTCCTTACATATACATATATGTACCTGTATGTAATATAATTGCACTTTCATTTTGATTATTTGGAATTTAATAAAAGAGTTTTTTAAAAGAGTATTTTTCTAGATCTAATTAATGGAGTGTAATCGAATGTATTTTAAAAATTGTTATCTAAGTAAGTACCCATGTGGAAATATCTATCTAGACATAGATTTAGATATGTTTTATTTTTCCTTCATTTTTGGATCCATAATATACATATATCCAATCTGCATTAAAAATCAAGACTTTAAGATCTGTTATCAAATTATTTGAGTTAATATTTAAATTTCTGTTGGTGA
The DNA here is from genome assembly GCA_006410635.1 of Cephalophus harveyi. Classification (NCBI taxonomy): domain Eukaryota; kingdom Metazoa; phylum Chordata; class Mammalia; order Artiodactyla; family Bovidae; genus Cephalophus; species Cephalophus harveyi. The sequence goes on along the minus strand of SJYT01071296.1, from coordinate 813,695 downwards.
CTATATAACACTAATTGTACTCTTGAATATTTAGACTTGCAGTGATAAATTGCAGAATAAATATTTATTACTAAGACAAAAATGACATTGCTATCAATTTATAAATGAACAAAGCAAGCACTGAGATAAAAGTAAATTGTTATAAATCTTGTTTCCTGCAGACTCAGCATTTGTTGTCACCATTTATCCAAATTCTATTCTTACAAAAAATCATACATAAACAGAAAAGAAACATAACCCCTGTATCTTGGTTTATAATTTATATATGTTTGATTTAAATATACTTTCAAATTTGTAGCTGTTATTGAATAAAAAAAGCAGAACCCACACCAGACTAGGAAGACACTTTTTCTTAGTTTATCATTTTGAAATTCTTTACATATTGATTAATTAGCCTAGTTAAATATGCTGCTCTGATATAGAAGACTTTTTGAGAGACATAAAAATTAATTTTAAAGATATATATAACATACAGATATATGTTTAAAATGAATTTTCACCAAAATAAAATATGTGCATGGTAAAAAATAAAATTTGACAAAAGATCTAATGAAAAAAAAAGGCTGTGTCCTCACAACTCTACTTTTCCTATATTTGCCCACTCCTATGAGGTAAATTATTTGACATCTTTTTAATTTTAGTTCTAATGATTACCTGCATAACTCTTGAAAGTATACTTAGTAGTTCCTTACTAAGGAATGAATCCAATTCCAATAGTATATAACATGGTTGAAGGTGAAGTTGCTCAGTCGTGTCCGACTCTTTGCAACCCCGTGGACTGTAACCTACTAGGCTTCTCCGTCCATGGGATTCTCCAGGCAAGAATACTGGAGTGGATTGCCATTTCCTTCTCCAGGGGATCTTCCCGACCCAGGGATCGAACCTGGGTCTCCCACATTAGAGGCAAACGCTTTAACCACTGAGCCACCAGGGAAGCCCATATAACATGCTTATATCCTGATTTATATCTAAAAGTTATATTTAACTTTTGCTACCTCTTTTCTATCAGGTTTCATATTTATATTTTGAGCTTTCCATTTAATAGACAAGTAGTTTTAATTTATGTAATGAATCTTTTTTGTCTTATTTCACATACTTTTTACAATATCTTTAAGGCTCTGCTTTAATGCAAAGTACGTTAGAAACTCTCTCCTTTGCCCTACCATTCCTGACTATCTCAAGTCTCACCTCTTTATACTCTATCTTGCAGCTACAATTAAGACTTTCTGTTTAGGGGACTTCTCTGGTGGTCCAGAGGTTAAGAATCGCCTTGCAACGCAGGGGATGCAGATTCTATCAGTGTCCGGGGAACTAAGATCCCACATGCCACAGAACAACTAAGCTTACATGCTCCAACTACTAAGCCTGTGAGCTCTCCCATGAGCCACTACTAGAGAGTCCATGAGATGCAAGGAAAGATCCCACATGATGCAAAAAGACCCTGAATGCCGCAACTAAAACCTGACAGCCAAATAAACAAATCAGTAAATATTTTAAAAGATTTTGTTTATCCTTTGGTTGATTCTTACATTCTAAAACTAAGATATGATTATTCAAATATTGTCAAGTATGTCACTAAGATTGCATTTCCTTCTCACCTATACATAGTCTTAAACATAAGTCATACTAACTGAATATCTATATTCATTTTTTTAAGCTCATTATTTGCTAAAAGACATGACACAGTTTCATTAAAAATAATTTTTGACATACCTTTTTTGGTGTTGCTTGTTTTGATATGGTTTGAGTTTTTAGTTTAAGAAAGTGTGTGTCTTAATCATCACATCTTCAAGTCAGTTAACTTTTTGTACTGCTAAGCATACTAGGTCTCATGGAACTCTGCTTTCTCCTGGTACATTATTCCTGTTACATTCATCCTTTTAAGCAACGCTTGAAAGCACCTATTAGGTGTAAATATTTTAGGCACTTTGTTTATATGAGTAGCTGGATGTTTACTCCATCTTCATTTAGGACTTCTTTTTAACTGCATTTATAGTTAAGATAATGTTTTTCAATATTCTGTGGCTTCCAACTTCATGATTTTTGTTTCACTTTACTGGAGAATATCCTGAAATAAGGATGAGTGTATTAGAGCTCACACTGTGAACCCATCAATATTTGAATGTGGTTTAGCACTCTTGCCTGGAAAATCACATGGACGGAAGAGCATAGTAGGCTACAGTCCATGGGGTCGCAAAGAGTCGGACATAACTGAGCGACTTCACTTAATTCCAACCTCACAGATTGATTTGTATCTATGTCTTCTAGCCTCCAAACTTTCCTTCAGAAACACCAAGACATTTCTCAGTTGTCTGTCTTCTCACATCAGTTTTTTTTTTTTTTTTCCTGATGGTTATTTAGATAGTACTTTGTAGTGGGCTTATTTACTCACATTTAGATGGATTTTAGGATCATTTATTTAGACATATATTTCAGAAATTTTATGAGACTAATGTTTTCATCCCTTCTTTGCTTTTGAAAGCTTTGTTTAGTATTTCTAGCAATTATCAACTTCTATTATATAGTAATTATCAATTACTTCTGTCTCTTTTACTGCTCTCTCATTCAGGGATTTTTTATCATATTTTAAATTCTGTTTGTTTTTGTTCTCTGATATTTACTTCTATTTATTAAGATACTAATATTTTATGTATGCCTTACATTGTCAAGTCACCCTGTCACGTCCGACTCTTTTTGACCCCATGGACTGCAGCCTACCAGGCTCCTCCGTCCACGGGATTCTCCAGGCAAGAATACTGGAGTGGGTGGCCTTTTCCTTCTCCAGGGGATCTTCCCGACCCACGGATAGGACCCAGGGACCGAACCCAGGTTTCCTGCATTGCAGGCAGATGCTTTAACCACAGTGGCTCAGAGGTTAAAGCGTCTGCCTGAAATGTGGGAGACGTGGATTCGATCCCTGGGTCGGGAAGATCCCCTGGAGAAGGAAATGGCAACCCACTCCAGTATTCTTGCCTGGAGAATCCCATGGATGGAGGAGCCTGGTGGGCTATAGTCCATGGGGTCGCAAAGAGTCGGACACGACTGAGCGACTTCACTTTCACTTTCACTTTTACATTGTCAAAAAGCCTGAAAATAACATGCAGAGTTTAAAGTATGCTTTCTCTAATGTCCTTAATTATGTTTCCCTAGAGGTCAGTATTTTTATTTGATTTTGATCTTTCTATTCTGCACTACCGATTCTCTAAATAGAGAAGCTTTTTTATTTTTTGTTTACCTTAGTAGATGGTAGGCTTGAGTAGCTGCCATGTGCTTCCTTTATTGCTGCGTAAGTAATTTTTTTTTTTTTTTCTATACAATCCTAGAAGGAATTATTGAAGATCCTTTATGGAAGAAACTGATGAAATTTCTTACAGTATGATTAAGATTTAACAGGAAAAGAGGTTAAAAGAATACTAACTAGAATAGACATATGCGTATGAAACAGAAGATGCTGTGTAGAGAATATCAGACAGTACATTCATGTTTATGGATACAGAGAGATGTGACATAGGCTCTGAGTTTGGCATTACATGCAAGGCCAAGTCATGGGGCCCTTCATCTTACCTAAGTAGACTGGAAAAAATGAGCTCAGTTAGAAAGTCCTATAATTTTTCCAGGTGGAAACTGACATGGAGCTGAGCTAATAATTAGTAAAGAAAGATACGAAAAAATTACTGAGCTAGGCAAATGGTAGTGAGAAATTTAACTTAGGCAGGTTGATAAGGAGTCCAAGCCTAAGGTCCCTTTAAGGAGGAGGTGAACATTCTTTCTTTTTCACAATCTTTTTGTCTTAGACATGTAGGCCTCATAGGTAGCAGTATCTCTTGTTTAAGGACATGCTTCTTGAGCTCCGAATGTATGTCTGGGTAAAACTTCCACAGCCTTGAGTTCTGGGTTAACCCATTCCTTCTGGCTAATCTTATGCTGATATCACCCTAGGATGTATGTTATGAGAAAGGATCTGGGCAAAATTTACACAGCCTCAAGATATTTTTTCCTATTCTCAACAGTTAGCACAAAAGTATTTAATATGCTGCTTGGAACTAGCAAGGCAGGTAATCTTTTTACCCACTTCTGATGTCTATGTCAGAAGCTCTTTCTCTGTCACTATCATGTGGATAAAATTTCTACTACACAAAGCTCTGAGGGACTGAGACTATCTTCAGTCCAGGAGTTAAATCTTCTCCTTTGGAGATCATGAATCTGAGGAAACACCACAAGCTTTAATCTATCAGTAGTATGTGATAGAAACTGAAAAAGGAAAAAAAAAAAAAAAAAAAAACACATCATGGAGCAAAAAAGAAATTGACTAACAAGAGGAAAAGTGGATCAATAATAACTTGAGGAGTGTACCTTGGGTACTTGAATAGTTAGTTTTGCTATCAATGATTATTGTCTAGTCATAAAAAGAACTTATTGAGGATAAAAGATCATTGATTCAAATTTGAACATGTCACATATGAGGGAACACTGAGGCATTCAAGTGGGATATATATAAAAAATACTGAATTTTAGAAATTTGAAATGTACTAACAGTAAATGCATATACTTTACATCTTATCCTGCTAGAACTCTAAAATTGCAACTCATTGCTGAACACCTGTCAACAGGAAAATGTCGGATCCCACTAAAAAAAGATACCACACGTCCAAGGGCAGAGGAGAAGCCCCAACAAGATAGTAGGAGGGGTGAAATAGCATTTTGAATCAAAACCCATACCTGCCAGAGATGCTCAGAGGTGTGCATATGAGGACCCAGAGACTTCACAGAGACTGAGCCAGACTAGCCTTTGAGTGTTTGAGTGTCTCCTATGGAAGCATGGGTCAGCAGTGGCCTGACGTGGGGACAGGGGCTCTGGTTGCAGCAGACCTGGGACATGAAGTGAGTAACATAAGCCCTCTTGGAGGGGGTCGCCATTAGCCCCACCATATAGCTAGTGAGCAGATGACCCACAAATTTCGAACAATTATGCCAAAGAAATTCTCACACTGTTAAGAAACTTCTAAGACCCCAAACAGATCCCGAACCTGGGGATTGAGCAAAGAGGAGAACCCTCAGGAAATTTGACTATGGAGGCCAGTAGGATTTGATTACAGAACTTCCACAGGCCTGGGGGAAATAGACTCTTGAAGGGCACAAGCAAAACCTTGTGCACACCAGGAGCCAAGAGGAAGAAGAATTGTCACAGCAATAGACTACACCAGACTTGCCTGTGAGTGTCCAGGAGTCTCCAGTGAAGGCGTGGATTGAGGTGGGCTGCTATAAGTCCAGGAGCACTGAATTCAACAGTGCTGGCCTAAGTTCTTTGGAAGAGGGAGGGAACACAACCCCACCCATCAACAGAAAATTGAATTAAAGATTTACTGAGCATGGCCCTGCCCATCATAACAAGACCCAGATTCCCCCACAGTCAGTATCTCCTATTGGGGGGCTTCCACAAGCCTCTTATCAGTATCCATCAGAAGGCAGAAAGAATGAAAACCAAAATCACAAAAAACTAACCAAACTGACACATAGATCACAGCCTTGTCTAACTCAATATACCTATGAGCATGCCATGTAGCACCACCCAAGACAGATGGGTCACAGAGAGTTCTGATAAAATGTGGTTCACTGGAGAAGGGAATAGCAAAACACTTCTATATTCTTGCCTTTGAAACCCATGGACAGTGTGAAAAGGTGAAAAGATATGACATTGAAAGATGATCTCCCCAGGTTGGGAGGTGCCCAATATGCTACTGGAGAAGAGTGGAGAAATAACCCCAGAAAGAATGAAGAAATGTAGCCAAAGAGAAAACAACACCCAGTTGTGGATGTGACTGGTGATGGAAGTAAAGTCCAATGGTGTAAAGAACAATATTGTGTGGGAACTTAGAATGTTAGGTCTGTGAATCAAAGTAAATTCGAAGTGGTCTAACAGGAGATTGCAAGAGTGAACACTGATATTTTAGGAATCAGTGAACTAAAATGGATTGGAATGGGCGAATTTAATTCAGATGACCAATATATCTACTAACATGGGCAAGAATCTCTTAGAAGAAATGGAGTAACCCTCATAACCAACAAGAGTCCAAAATGTATACTTGTGTGTAATCTCAAAAATGACAGAATGATCTCTGTTCTTTTCCAAGGCAAATCACTCAGTATCACAGTAATCCAAGTCCATGCCCCAACACCTAATGCCAAAGAAGCTGAAGTTGAATGGTTCTAAAATGAGAACCTACAAGACCTTCTGGAACTAAAGCTATATATATATATATATACAAGGGCAGAGGAGAAGCCCCAACAAGATAGTAGGAAGGGTGAAATAGCATTTTGAATCAAAACCCATACCTGCCAGAGATGCTCAGAGGTGTGCATATGAGGACCCAGAGACTTCACAGAGACTGAGCCAGACTAGCCTTTGAGTGTTTGAGTGTCTCCTATGGAAGCATGGGTCAGCAGTGGCCTGACGTGGGGACAGGGGCTCTGGTTGCAGCAGACCTGGGACATGAAGTGAGTAACATAAGCCCTCTTGGAGGGGGTCGCCATTAGCCCCACCATATAGCTAGTGAGCAGATGACCCACAAATTTCGAACAATTATGCCAAAGAAATTCTCACACTGTTAAGAAACTTCTAAGACCCCAAACAGATCCCGAACCTGGGGATTGAGCAAAGAGGAGAACCCTCAGGAAATTTGACTATGGAGGCCAGTAGGATTTGATTACAGAACTTCCACAGGCCTGGGGGAAATAGACTCTTGAAGGGCACAAGCAAAACCTTGTGCACACCAGGAGCCAAGAGGAAGAAGAATTGTCACAGCAATAGACTACACCAGACTTGCCTGTGAGTGTCCAGGAGTCTCCAGTGAAGGCGTGGATTGAGGTGGGCTGCTATAAGTCCAGGAGCACTGAATTCAACAGTGCTGGCCTAAGTTCTTTGGAAGAGGGAGGGAACACAACCCCACCCATCAACAGAAAATTGAATTAAAGATTTACTGAGCATGGCCCTGCCCATCATAACAAGACCCAGATTCCCCCACAGTCAGTATCTCCTATTGGGGGGCTTCCACAAGCCTCTTATCAGTATCCATCAGAAGGCAGAAAGAATGAAAACCAAAATCACAAAAAACTAACCAAACTGACACATAGATCACAGCCTTGTCTAACTCAATATACCTATGAGCATGCCATGTAGCACCACCCAAGACAGATGGGTCACAGAGAGTTCTGATAAAATGTGGTTCACTGGAGAAGGGAATAGCAAAACACTTCTATATTCTTGCCTTTGAAACCCATGGACAGTGTGAAAAGGTGAAAAGATATGACATTGAAAGATGATCTCCCCAGGTTGGGAGGTGCCCAATATGCTACTGGAGAAGAGTGGAGAAATAACCCCAGAAAGAATGAAGAAATGTAGCCAAAGAGAAAACAACACCCAGTTGTGGATGTGACTGGTGATGGAAGTAAAGTCCAATGGTGTAAAGAACAATATTGTGTGGGAACTTAGAATGTTAGGTCTGTGAATCAAAGTAAATTCGAAGTGGTCTAACAGGAGATTGCAAGAGTGAACACTGATATTTTAGGAATCAGTGAACTAAAATGGATTGGAATGGGCGAATTTAATTCAGATGACCAATATATCTACTAACATGGGCAAGAATCTCTTAGAAGAAATGGAGTAACCCTCATAACCAACAAGAGTCCAAAATGTATACTTGTGTGTAATCTCAAAAATGACAGAATGATCTCTGTTCTTTTCCAAGGCAAATCACTCAGTATCACAGTAATCCAAGTCCATGCCCCAACACCTAATGCCAAAGAAGCTGAAGTTGAATGGTTCTAAAATGAGAACCTACAAGACCTTCTGGAACTAAAGCTATATATATATATATATATGTCTTTTTCATCATAAAGAACTGGAATGCAAAATTAGGAAGTCAAGAGATAACTGCAATAACAGGCAAGTTTGGTTTTGCAGTACAAAATGAAGCAGAGCAAAGGCTAACAGAGTTTTGCCAAGAGAAAAACTGATATAACAAACTGGTATACACTGGTAAAGCAAACACTGTTTAGCAACAACACAAGAGATGATTCTACACATGGACATCTGCAGATGTTCAATATCAAATCAGACTGATTATATTCTCTGCAGCCATATATGGAGAATCTCTATACAATCAGCAAAAACAACCAGGAGCCGACTGTGGCTCAGATCATGAACTCCTTATTGCCAAATTCAGACTTAAATTGAAGAAAGTAAGGAAAACCATTAGACCATTCAGGTATGACCTAAATCAAATCCATTATGATTAGACTGTGGAAGTACTGAATAAATTCAAGTGATTAGATTTGACAGACAAAGTGCCTGAAGAATTATGTACTGAGGTACTGGACATTGTACAGGAAGCAGTGATAAAGCCCATCTCCAAGAAAAATAAATTCAAAAAGACAAAATGGTTGTCTGAGGAGGCCTTACAAATAACTGAAAAAAGAGGAGAAGATAAAGGCAAAAGAGAAAAGGAAAGATATACCATCTGAATGCAGAGTTCCAAAGAATAGCAAGGAGAGACAAGAGAGCCTTCCTCAGTGGGCAATGCAAAGAAATAGGGGAAAACAACAAAATGGAAAAGACCACAGATCTCTTCCAGAAAATTAGAGATGCCAGGGGAACATTTCATGTGAAGATGGGCACAATAAAGCACAGAAAGAGTTACATGTATCTAACAGAAACAGAAGATAATAAGAAGAGGTGGCAAGAATATATAGAAAATCTATACAATAAAAGACCTTAATGACCCAAATAACCACAATGACGTGATCAGTCACCTAGAGCCAGACATCCTGGAATGAGAAGTCAAGCAGGCCTTAGGAAGCTTTACTATGAACAAAGCTAGTGGAGTTGGTGGAATTCTAATTGATCTATTTCAAATGCTAAAAGATTATGTCATTAAAGTGCTGCACTCATTATGCCAGTAAATTTGGAAAACTTAGCAGTGGCCACAGGACTGGCAAAGGTCAGTTTTCATTCCAACTCCAAAGAAAGTCAATGTCAAAGAATACTCAAACTGTCACACAATCACACACTAGTAAAGTAATGCTCAAAATTCTCCAAGTGAAGCTTCAACTGTATGTGAACCATGAACTTCCAGATGTTCAAGCTGATTTTAGAAAAGGCAGAGGAACCAGAGATCAAATTGCTAGCATCTGTTGGATCATCCAAAAAGAAAGAGAGTTCCAGAAAAACATCTACTTCTGCTTTATTGACAATTCCGAGGCCTTTGACAGCATGGATCACAACAAACTGTGGAAAATTCTGAAAGAGATGGGAATACCAGACCACCTGACCTGCCTTTGAGAAACCTATATGCAGGTCAGGAAGCAACAGTTAGAACTGGACTTGGAACAACAGACTGGTTCCAAATAGGAAATGGAATACATCAAGGCTGTATATTGTCACCATGCTTATTTAACTTCTATGCAGAGTACATCATGAGAAATGCTGGGCTGGATGAAGCACAAGCTGCAGTCAAGATTGCTGGGAGAAATATCAATAGCCTCATATATGCAGAGGACACCACCCTTATTGCAGAAAACAAAGAAGAACTAAAAAGCCTCTTAATGAAAGTGAAAGTGGCGAGTGAAAAAAATGGCTTAAAACTCAGCCTTCAGAAAACTAAGATCATGGAATCTGGTCTCATCACTTCATGGGAAATAGATGGGGAAACAGTGGAAACAGTGGCAGAATTTATTTTGGGGGGCTTCAAAATCAGATGGTGACTGCAGCCATTAAATTAAAAGATACTTGCTCCTTGAGAGAAAAATAATGACCAAGCTAGACAGCATACTAAAAAGCAGAGACTACTTTGCCAACAAAGGTCTGTCTAGTCAAAGCTATGGTTTTTCCAGTGGTCATGTATGGATGTGAGAGTTGAACTGTAAAGAAAGCTGAGCCCCAAAGAATTGATGCTTTTGTATTACGGTGTTGGAGAACTCTTGAGAGTCCCTTGGACTTTCTAGGAGATCCAACCAGTCCATCCTAAAGGAAATCAGTCCTGGGTGTTCACTGGAAGGACTGATGTTGAAGCTGAAACTCCAATAATTTGGCCACCTGATTCGAAGAACTCACTCACTGGAAAAGGGCCTGATGCTGGGATAGATTGAAGATGGGAGGAGAAGGGGAAAACAGAGGATGAGATGACTGGATGTCATCACCAACTCAATGGACATGAGTTCGAGTAAACTCCAGAAACTGGTGATGGACAGGGAGGCCCAGTGTGCTGCAATCCATGAGGTCGTAAATAGTTGGACGTGACTGAGTGACTGGACTAAACTGAAATAAAAACTAAAGAGTCTCTTGATGAATGTGAAAGAGGGGCACGAAAAAGATGACTTAAAACTGAGCATTCAATAAACTAAAATCATGGCATCCAGTCCCATCACTTCATGGCAAATAAATGGGTAAACATTGGAAACAGTGAGACTTTACTTTCTTCGACTCCAAAATCACTGCAGATGGTGACTGCAGCCATGAAATGAAAAGAGAGACTTCCTTCTTGGATGAAAAGCTATGAAAAACCTAGACAGCATATTAAAAAGCAGAGACATTACCTTGCCAACAAAAGTGTCTAGTCAAAGCTATGGTTTTTCCACAGCTTCCACCTATGGATGTGAGTGTTGGACCATAAAGATAGCTGAGCACCAAAGAATTCATGCTTTTGAACTGTGGTGTTCAAGAAGACTCTTGAGAGTCCCTTGGAGTGCAAGGAGATCTAACCAGTCATTCCCAAAGGAAATTAGTCCTGAATATTCACTGGAAGGACTGATGCTGAAGCTGAAACTACAATACTTTGGCCACATGATGTAAAGTATTGAGTCACTGGAAAAAACACTGATGTTGGGAAAATTGAAGGCAGGATTAAAAGTGGATGATAGAGGATAATTTGGTTAGATAGCATCACTGACTCGATGGACATGAATTTTAGCAGGCTCCAGAATTTTGTAATGGACAGGCAGCCTGGTATGCTGCAATCCATGGAGTTGCAATGAGCCAGACACAACTCTGTGACTGAACAGAACTAAACTGAAATGTACTAAAATAGTTAAGTTTTAAATTATAGAGTATGGAGTCAGTTCCACAGAGATGGTAATCAAAAGCCTAATAACATCTGAGTAAATACAGTAGGTACCCTTGCCTGGAAAATCCCATGGACGGAGGAGCCTGGTAGGCTGCAGTCCATGGGGTCGCAAAGAGTTGGACATGACTGAGTGTCTTCACTTTCACTTTTCACTTTCATGCATTGGAGAAGGAAATGGCAACCCACTCCAGTGTTCTTGCTTGGAGACTCCCAAGGACAGCGGTGCCTGTTGGGCTGCTGTCTATGGGGTCACACAGAGTTGGACATGACTGAAGTGACTTAGCAGCAGCAGCAAATACAGTAGGAACTAAAATTAAAAAAAAAAAAAAAGAAATCATTTGATGGAGAAATCCTAAAAAAAAAAAAAATGTTGATAAAATGAAGAAAGGCATCAGAAAACTGAAATATGAGTATCAGAAAGGAGTCATAATATAGGGCATGGGTTTATGATCACTGAGTGAGAAAACATTTTCATATGGAGGGTATAGAGAACATTTTCTGATAGGAGTATTTTGTGCCAATGGTCTCTTCTACTAGTATTGTTTTGTTACCTGAAAATGAAATGAAAGTGTTAGTAACTCAGTCGTGTCCAACTTTTTGTGATCCCATGGACTGTAGCCCACCAGTCTCCTCTGTTAATGAGATTCTCCAGGCGAGATTGGATTGCCATTCCCATCTCCAAGGAGCTTCCAGACCCAGGGATCAATTCCGGGTCTCCCATATTGCAGGCAGATTCTTTACCATCTGAGCCACAGAGAGATCTTCTAAGACTACTCAGGCTAAAGTAAGACTCATTATTATCCATTTCATAATAACTAGGGCTTTTATTAAGTAAGTTTTCCTATCACAATGATTCTCATATACATATTTAATGGTTTATTTCAACTAAATTGTGAACTATTGTTTGTTCACCATTATTCCCTCTGATTAGAGTCATTGAGAAAGCAGTATTCTTTATTTTATTCATCACTATATAACATAAATTTATCTCAGTTTTTGACACTTAGTAATAATTTCTCATTAAATATTTATTGAATGAAAGAACACAATTATAGTATAGAGGGAGAGGAAGATAGAGAAAAAAATTTCCAATGGATTTGAAAAATAAGAGATTATAGGATACATAATTAAGAGGATGGCAGGTGGACTAATAGTAATAATAATGGGGGGAAATTCAGCTTTTACTGTATTTCAGGTACTGTGTTAACTACTTCTCATATATTCTCTCATTTAGTCATCAAGACAAACTATAAGATTGTTATTACTTACATCTCAATTCCAAACATTAGATAACAATGGGCAGGAAAGCTTAAATTTCAACACTAAAGAAGTATTGAGGTCAGGAATTAAGTCTATGTTATCTTTGTAGATACCATGTCTTTAACATGCTCTGATTTTAGTGGGTTATGAATTAAATGAGAAACAGTGAAGAGACTGAGACTATCTGCTTTTGAGTCTTAAAGAAAGAATAAACACATATTTGTATTGAGGATATTTGGAAAGGGTGCACTACAGAACCTGAACATATTATATGATAAGACTAAGAAGTAGTCAAATTCTTGTCAAGATGTTGAAACAAGAAAGTCAATTAATGATATAAAACTCTGGAGGGTTCAGTTGGCCATGAAATGATAAATAAAGGTAACAATAAATACTGTCATATTGAAAAAAAAAACATATTGGGAGTGGGTGTGATAAATTTATAGTTGAAAAGGGACACCAAGTTAAAAACTTTTGCTCATACAGACTTCAGGGAATTTGCTCAGTATGGGGAGTATGTAGAAGAAAAGTTCATATGACCTATGACCATGGAGGAATAAAAACACCATGGAGGAATAAAAAAATCTGGTCTTTACTAAAATGTTGTTCATAAATAAGGTATTGGGACTGAAGATGTGAGAAAGCAGCTGGTTGACTATCTCCTGTATTTCATAGTGTTGAGAGTAGAAGTTAATTAAATTGCACCTGAGATAAATAAAATTACCTTCAGAAGAGTTAATTGTTGTTTTCATGGTCTTTCTATGAGATAAATTTAGATATCACATTGTACAGTAGATGACCTTGTGATTGATAACTATTCAGTTCAGTTCAGTCACTCAGTCGTGTCTGACTCTTTGTCACCCCATGAACTGCAGTACACCATGTCTCCCTGTCCATCACCAACTCACGGAGTCCATCCAAACCTATGTCCATTGAGTCAGTGATGCCATCCAACCATCTCATCCTCTGTCGTCCCCTTCTCTTCCTGCCCCTAATCCCTCCCAGCATCAGGGTCTTTTCAAATGAGTCAGCTGTTAGCATCAGGTGGCCAAAGTGTTGGAGTGTCAACTTCAGCATCAGTCCTTCCAATGAATATTCAGGACTGATCTCCTTTAAGGTGAACTGGTCGGATCTACTGGCAGTCCAAGGGACTCTCAAGAGTCTTCTCCAACACCACAGTTAAAATGCATCAGTTTTTCAGTGCTCATCTTTCTTTATATTCCAAATCTCACATCCATACATGACCACTGGTTAAACCATAGCCTTGACTAGACAGACCATTCTTGGCAAAGTAATGTCTCTGCTTTATAATATGCTGTCTAGGTTGGTCATAACTTTCCTTCCCAAGGAGTAAGCATCTTTTAATTTCATGGCTGCAATCATCATCTGCGGTGATTTTGGAGTCCAGAAAAATAAACTCAGCCACTGTTTCCACTGTTTCCCCATCTATTTCTCATGTAGTGATGGGACCAGATGCCATGATCTTCATTTTCTGAATGTGGAGCTTTAAGCCAGCTTTTCACTCTCCTCTTTCACTTTCATCAAGAGGCTCTTTAGTTCTTCATTTTCTGCCATAAGGGTGGTGTCATCTGCATATCTGAGACTATTGATATTTCTCCTGACAATCTTGATTCCAGCTTGTGCTTCCTCCAGTCCAGCATTTCTCATGATGTACTCTGTATATAAGTTAAATAAGCAGGGTGACAATATACAGCTTTGATATATTCCTTTTTCTATTTGGAACCAGTTTGTTGTTCCATGTCCAGTTCTAACTGTTGCTTCCTGACCTGCATATAGATTTCTCAAGTGGCAGGTCAGGTGGTCTGGTATTCCCATATCTTGAAGAATTTACACAGTTTATTGTGATCCACACAGTCAAAGGCTTTGGCATAGTCAATAAAGCAGAAATAGATGTTTTTTGGAACTCTCTTGCTTTTTCCATGATCCAGAAGATGTTGGCAATTTGGTCTCTGGTTCCTCTGCCTTTTCTAAAACCAACTTGAACATCTGGAAGTTCATGGTTCACGTATTGCTGAAGCCTGGCTTGGAGAATTTTGAGCATTACTTTGCTAGCATGTGAGATGAGTGAAATTGTTTGGTAATTTGAGCATTCTTTGGCATTGCCTTTCTTTGGGATTGGAATGAAAACTGATCTTTTGCAGTCCTGTGATAACTATTAAGATATTAGAATTGTTTGATTCATAATGTTCTATGATGTTATCATTCCCAGTCTGTGGACTAGACAAAAACAAAAACACAAAAAAGTGAAACAACTCTAGCATATGTTCAGTTAATTAATATTACAATTCTAATATAATGACATTTACACAGCATTTTATTTTCATAACTACTACAAAACTAAACTTGAAGAGCTTTAGTAGTGAAATATAGAAAGAAAGAAAGAGAAGTCGCTCAGTCGTGTCTGACTCTTTGTGACCCCATGGATTGTAGCATACCAGGTTCCTCCCTCCATGTGATTCTCCAGGCAAGAGTACTGGAGTGGGTGGCCATTAGTAAATCAACAATTTTTATTACTTTTTGCTCAGTGTGTGTGTTCTCAGCTTAATAGAAGTTACTATTGTAAATCCATATCCATATGTGTGTGTGTGTGTGTGTGTGTGTGATATATATATATATACACACACATGGGCTTCCCTCATTGGCAAATAATCTTCCTCCAATGCCAGAGATCTGGGTTTGATCCCTAAGTTGGGAAGATCCCCTGGAGAAGGGAATTGCTACCTACTCCAGTATTCTTGCCTGGAGAATTTCATGGACAGCAGAGTCTGGAGGGCTACAGTCTATGGGGTTGCAAAGAGACAAATGTGACTGAGCTACTAACACTTTCTTTCATTTTCATATGAAATATAGAGCATCACATTTGCCTTCAAGATGCTAGTGATGCATCTGTAGTGACAGTAGAAAGAATTTTGAAATAATTAGGGAACATTTATGAGGAAAACTATGAAACTGAATTACACATATAATAGAAGAAAAAGAAAGGGAAAGTAATCAATTACAGCTAGAATAATCAAAAGATGGCTACAATGAAGCAGGTTGAACTTATTCTAGATCTTGGGAAATATTTAAGATTTAGATAAACAGAAAAGTGAAGTCGATCCGTCGTGTCTGACTCTTTGCGACCTTGTGGACTATAGCTCACCAGGCTCCGCTGTCCATGGGATTCTCCAGGCAAGAACGCTGGAATGGGTTGCCATTTCCTTCTCCAGGGGATATTCCCGACCCAGGGATCGAACCCAGGTCTCCTGCATTGCAGGCAGACACTTTAGCCTCTGAGCCACCAGGGAGGTGGCTCAGATAAACAGAAGGTAAATGAAAATCACAATAGAATAATATTCAGAACCAAGAATTTAAGGTGTCAAAGGGCAAGGGTCTTGAAGGATGCCAAAGTGTCTGCAGGTTGCTGAAGTCATCAGATCACAATCAAAAGCAACTGCACGATAATTCAGCAAAAAATAACCAGAGGCACTGTGGCAGATATTCTGATTGCAAAGTGAAGAGGAGCAGATCGACCAGATGGGCCTACAAAAACCAGACATAGGATAGATCTTTTCAAAAATAGGCATCAAGCTACTCAATAAATTGAAAAGCAGATCCCATGGTGGTGGCAGGTTTTGAAAAGAATGGGTGAAAGAAACATAAGCCACAGTTTTGTTTTTCAAAGCCATACTTGTATCGATGGAAAATATCTTCAAATATGAAAGATGAGAGTGCAGGACACAAAACCGAGAACTTCATGTTGCAATTTGAGTTTTCTGTGTGTTTTTACACTTCAAGTCTTAAATGAAATAGTTTTTTTTTATTTAAAATATTATCCTCTGGTATTTGATTGCATATTTAACATCTCTAATGTGCTAAAACTTAAAAAGTTCACTTTGTATAATAAATCAGTAATAAATAATATTCATGAGAAAACAGTATTGTTTAAGGTGACTGACATTTGAAAAATGTACATCTACTCTGCTTATTTACAAAATGTTTGTAGTTATTGTTATTTTATACCACTTATAACTTTTCTTGTGGCTTAGATATGACTTTTTCTTTTAAGTTCTTCATTAATTTTGTTATCCCTTTCATGTATGGTTGAATTTTAAAATAGGTAATGACTGATTTTGTTGGCACTGCAATTATATATATGCCTACTTCACTTTTGCTTTTCACTGTCATGCATTCGAGAAGGAAATGGCAACCCAGTCCAGTGTCCTTGCCTGGAGAATCCCAGGGACAGGAGAGCCTGGTGGGCTGCCGCCTATGGATTCGCACAGAGTTGGACACAACTGACATGACTTAGCAGCAGCAGCAGCATGCCTACTTTATGTTAATGATAAGTCACCATGAAGTCTATTGAAAATTTCAAAGTTTCAATAGATTCTGTCACAAGAGATAAGAATGAATGATTAACTATATAGATTGATGAATAAATACATTGTTATAGCACATAAATGTTTTTATGAGATTAATAACCTAATGCTAATGAAATATAAGTAAATGGCAATTTTTTTGCCAGTCATTTTCTTCTCTCCAAATAGGAAACTATAAAAATATATGAAACTATAAGTTTATTATTTGTTAGAGTGGTCTTCATGAGTGAGCCTTAATTTAAATGAATATTAGTCCAGAACAGTGTGTAATTAAAGCCTTTATGCTAGAGTGATGAGGTTTTAGTTTTATTTGGTCTATACCTACACTCCAAAGTTAGGTGAATAGAATTAAAATGTAACAATTAAGTATGTTATAGTATATAGAGCTAGTTAATGCTATACAGGGGCTTCCCTGGTGGCTCAGAGTTTAAAGCATCTGCCTGGAATGCGAGAGACCCGGGTTCAATCCTTGGGTTGGGAAGATGCCCTGGAGAAGGAAATGGCACCCTACTCCAGTACTCTTGCCTGGAGAATCCCATGGAAAGAGCAGCCTGGTAGGCTACAGTGCATGGGGTCACAAAGAGTCGGACATGACTGAGTGACTTTCCCTTTATTCGGATTATTCTAATGCTTGATTGAATTACAACTATTATTCAAAAGTGTTTTCTGCTAAAATCATTATAGAAAGCAAAAATAACTTTGCTACTAGACCTTACTAAGATCAGAAGAATACTATACAACAACTTCTATCATAATTACAGATAAAATATAAACCTAAAAGACATTGACAAATAGAATCCAGAGATATTAGAAGAGAACATTACATAACTTGGGTTTCCCTGGCAGTTCAGTGGTAAAGGATCTGCCTGCCAATGCAGGAGATAAGGATTCGATCTCTGGGTCAGGAAGATCCCCTGGAGAAGGAAATGGCAACTCATTATATTATTCTTGCCTAGGAAATCCCATGGACAATACAGCCTGGTGAGTGACAGTCCCTGGGGTCTTAAGAGTCAGACATGACTTATCAACTAGACAACAGCTATATAATTCCTAAGCTTACTTTATTCTAATAATGCAAGGGTTGTATAATGTTTAGAAATTAATATAACTCACATTAATAGTATAAATAGAAAAATAACATATGAATAAAACACATTTCATAAACCTCAAAACAATTTTATAGTTCAGTTCAGTTCAGTCACTCAGTCGTGTCTGACTCTTTGTGACCTCATGAATAGCAGTAAGCCATCACCAACTCCTGGAGTTTACCCAAATTCATGTCCATTGAGTCAGTGATACCATCCAGCCATCTCATCCTCGGTCGTCCCCTTCTCTTCCTGCCCCTAATCCCTCCCAGCATCAGGGTCTTTTCCAATGAGTCAACTCTTTGCATGAGGTGGCCAAAGTATTGTACTTTTAGCTTTAGCATCATTCTTTCCAAAGAAATCCCAGGGCTGATCTCTTTCAGAATAGACTGGTTGGATCTCCTTGCAGTCCAAGGGACTCTTAAGAGTCTTCTCCAACACCACAGTTCAAAAGCATCAATTCTTTGGTGCTCAGTTTTCTTTCAATCCTGTCTCTTATACACATCTTCTCAGAAAATATAAAACAATCTATAAGCTAATTATCAGAATTTAAAAGCAACTTTTACATAATTCATAAGTCTATAAATACCCAATCATATTTTCATATACTGGAAACATATGAAAATAAAAATAAATTAAAAGATAACATTCTCAATAACAGCTAGATTTTCAATTGCTTATGACATAATCTAATGGACAAAACTAAAAAATTCCACATATCAGGAAATGTTCATAATATTACTAAGAAATATCAAAGAAGAGCTAAACAAAAGGAAGGATTTGTTACATTTATTGATTGGAAGATTAAATTTTCAGAAGCTTCCAGTTTTCTCTCCCTCTCTCTCTCTGTATATATATATATGTATGTATATATATATATACACACACACATATATATTTATAAAGTGAAAAGTGAAACTGTTAGTTGCTCAGTCCCGCCCAACCATTTACTACTCTGTTGACTATAGTCTGCCAGACTCCTCTGTTCATGGAATTCTCCAGGCAAGAACACTGGAGTGGGTAGCCATTCCTTTCTCCAGGGGATCTTCCCAACCCTGGAGTTGAACTGGAGTCTCCTGTACTGCAGGAACATTCTTTCCCATCTGAGCCACTAGGAAAACCCTATGTATCTATTAAACCCAATGCAATTCTTGTTAAAATATAAAAATAAAGAAATATTCTTTATTTCTTTTTTCCCCCCAAGGGGAATTGACAGGTTCGTTCTCAGTTTTAAAGAAAATCAGAGGGGCAAATGAAGCCAAGATAATTTTTGTTATTGTTGTTCAGTTGCACAGTCGTGTCTGACTCTTAGTGACCCCATGGGCTGCAGCATGTCTGGCCTCCCTGTCTTTCACCATCTCCCTGAGCTTACTCAAACTCATGTCCATTGAGTTGGTGACACCATCCAACCATCTCATCCTTTGTTGTCCCCTTGTCTTCCTGCCTCCAATCTTTACCAGCATCAGGGTCTTTTCTAATGAGTCAGCTCTTTGCATCAGGTGACCAAAGTAGTGGAGCTTCAGCTTCAGCATCAATCCTTCCAATGAATATGCAGAATTTATTTCCTTTAGGACTGACTGGTTTGATCTCCTTGCAGTCCAAGGAAATCTCAAGAGTCTTCCTCAACACCATAATTCAAAAGCATCAGTTTTTCAGCGTTCAGCCTTCTTTATGGTCCAACTCTCACATCCATTAATAATTTTAAGTTAGAACAACAAAATGGAGGCTGCCAGTGACATTTGGCATTCCTTGTAGACACATCATTCCAATATTCACATAGTTTTCTTCTCTATGTCTCTGTGTGTACTTTTCCAATTTTTGTAAGTACACTTACTGAATTAGAGGCCACCAGAACTCCATATGAAATCATCTTGATCCTTATATTAATCAGCAAAGACCCTATTTCCAAATAAAGTCACATTCCACGTTTTCTTTTTTTTTCTCCTGCTCCACGCAGTGGGTGACATGTTAGTTCCCTGACAAGGAAACTGCATTGGAAGCATGGGATCTTAACCATGGGGCTGCCAGCAAAGTCCTTAAGGTCACATTCTAATGTTCTGAGTATATGTGTACTTTGGGAGGGAAATTATTCAATCCATTCCAGTTATGCTTCAGTAAAGTATTTACAGATTTTTTTTTTCTCCTGCTCCACGCAGTGGGTGACATGTTAGTTCCCTGACAAGGAAACTGCATTGGAAGCATGGGATCTTAACCATGGGGCTGCCAGCAAAGTCCTTAAGGTCACATTCTAATGTTCTGAGTATATGTGTACTTTGGGAGGGAAATTATTCAATCCATTCCAGTTATGCTTCAGTAAAGTATTTACAGAAAAATTAATATACTATCAAAATAATATTAGGTTAATACTCATGGGGTATATTAGTTTTAGCTAAATTGTTTTCATGAGACATTAAAATTTTATCTCAGGTCCCTTTTTATCAATAAAATTATATAAACAGGCATATATATATATATATGTATACTCCTGTTATATATATGTGTAATATATATATATATATATTCTTTTTACAAAACATTTCTATCATATCAAAATATATATGAGTGTTTTCCACTTTTTATGTTATGTTTATTTTCCTTTGCCTTTAATATAATAGACTTACAATTTTAAATCTGACAAGATGAAAAAGCAAAACTAATGTTGTGGATATTGATTGACTTCAAATAACTGTGTGTATAAGCTTAAAGTCAGTGATCACAAGATAAGTGGACTGTTAATATATTGTTAATAATTCTACAACTTATTATGCTATGGAACTATGTGTGATCTACAAATTTGAAATTTAGAAGTTAAAGAGGCTTTATTTCTTATATTGCAACAAAAAAAAATCTTCAAACAGTTACCAGATTAAAGACAATAATCACATAAATGTATAACCACAGCATTCTTACTGATATAACCTGATTTTCAAAATCTAGAGATAGTTTAGGATTTAGTCCTCACTTTTTCACAAACCAATTCCTTTCTGTTTTACATGCATTATGATCATCATGATTTTCTATGTGGCACATTAGAATAAAGAATTCTATGTTTAACCCAAACAGCTTTTAAAACGATCTCAATTTCTAAATTAAGAAAGGAGTGTTTTAGCATTGCTTGTTTCTATGAACACCAAAATACCTTATCTTGATTTTATGATGTTGTTTGTAAGCTCTGGAGATACTAAGGCTAATTTCATCTTTGTTACATTCTTGGATAATCTGTTCTGAGGTTTTGTGTATTGCTGACATACAATGTTCAGATTTTATTTTTCCTTAGTGGAGTTTGTTGTTTAGCCTTGTTGTCACTAAAGCTTGTTATTGTTTATCCTGCTCATTCAGCTGCAAGGTTCAATCCCTGTCCATCATGTTCTCTAATGCCCAATGTCTGCAGTTTCTTGCAACTTTTTGTTTTTGTTTTTTTGGCATAAGCTCTTTTTCCCATTTGGGAAGATCATAGCTCATCTTATTAAGAAGAACCATTTAAGAATATTCTCTCATTTTCAAAATATAATTTAGCATTTATAGAGAGAGAAAAAGAAAAAAAGGAAGTAAATATTTTAGTAACAATACATTTGAAATTAATTAGCAAAACCAATTAGAAAACAGATTTAGTCAGTATAGAGTTAAAGCATTAAGGAAACAAACATATAAAAAATGTTTTTAAAAATATCCAAAATATGGCTTCTCTAGTCATCTAGTAGGAGAAGTATTAAGACACAGAACTCTCAGAAAATCTACACCTCCCAGTAGTATGAGGTCCAGTTAATAAAGTTTTGTGAAATAGACTTTCTGTCATCCCAAAATGCATAGATTAACAAAAATTATTTGATAAAACAATATGCTTCAGATACAGAAAAATCTTTCATTCTATACCATTTATGTATAATATAGCAAGTGATAAAAGATAGTCATAAGGTGAATGGCAGATGTTACAGGTATCCCGTTCCATATCACCTTGGCACTCACTATAACAGACATTCAAAAGTTTTGTTACTGCAAGAGCCTACACATCCACAACTGATGACTTTCTAATAAGCATTTAGCTTGACAGTAGGCTAGAAATGCTAGCCAAGTGAATGTCCAGGGAACATTCCTTGTCCACTGACAGACCAGGAGAAGAATTCCAACAGCTTCCTTAGTTTATGGTTGGGACAAAATATATGTACACACATTCAGTGTGAGAGCTCCACACTGGCAGGATCAGCCTTAGCTAGGGGCTGGTCAGAAGTTCTAGGGACGGACCCTTGCAAGACCTAGTGAGTCAGAATCTCTGGGGAACAAGCTTCAGAAACTGCTTTAACCAGATCTTCAAATAGCCTTTGTATCTGCTAAAATTTGTGAAGCATTAATTTACACAAGCAGTCAGAAAACTTTTCTATAAAGGGACATACATTAATTTCTTATTACTGTCATAGCAAATTACCACAAACTTACATGGTTTAAAAATAACACACTTTTATTATCTTACAGTTCTGTAAGTCAGAAGTCCAACATCAGTCTTACTGGGCTAAAGTCAAGATGCCAGTAGGGTCAGTTCTTTTCAGAGGCTCTAGAGGAGAATCTGTTTCTTTGCCTTTGCCAGCTTTAGAGGCTATGCATTTTCATTGACTTGTAGTCCTTTTAGCTTCAACACCAGCAGTATAAGGTCATTATATCTGCTTCACTATTTTTGTTGTCATATGGCCTTCTTCTAACTTTCCTTCATTCCTCTCATTAAGAACCCTTGTGATTGCATTGAACACAAAGGATAATGAGGATAACCTCCACACTTAAGATTCCTAAATTCATCACACTGTAAGGTCCCTTTTGCTAGATAAGGTAACATATTCACATTTTCTGGGGATTAGGATACGGACATCTTTGGAGGGAGCATTATTCTGCTTTCCATAAATCAGATCATAACTATTTTAAGTACTGTCTGCCAAGAGGCAAAATTGGGGATATTCTGTAGGTACCTGTATAACAACAGAAAACTGTTTTCCACATTTTCCAGGGATGGGCCATCCACCCCAGGTAGTGGGTCTACTTTGGTTCAGTTGGAGAAATCCTGCAAAAGAAGAACACCTGGGTCAAGAAGGGTACATGGTTGTGGAAAGCACTGGCTACACCCTTTTTAGTTTCATTCTTTACCCCAAGAATACTAAGAAATACTCCCTTCTCATCTCACAGAGTTTTGAAAACTCAGTTTGGGCAGCTGGACAGAAATAATATTACTTTCTGAGTCCTTGAAACCCAGACTAAGACTCCAATCTTGGTGTCCCAAAATTGCCAGTAGAGGAGTGCCCAATGTGAAGCTGGCAACTGGCACAAATCCTGTGTATCAATAAAGTGCAGCCACTGGCTGAGGAGGCAGGTGCTAGGAGCAGAGGAGAAATATGGGGAAAAAGGAACATCTAGACTGATCTCCATGGCTTATAGAGCTGGACTGCTGAAGCTGTGCCCCTGAGTACAGAGAATATACAAACAGATGGTATGCCATGTTTGACTCAAGGGCTGTAGTTTGCTGATCTCTAGTAGTAGAGACACCATCCCCTAGAAATCACATTGAAATTGAGCTCTAATCGCCTACAGCAGTGACCTGTATTCTCTATTCATTGTTTCTCTTTCCAGTCTCACTGCCTATTCCCTCCATGAATGCTTCCTGAAATAACTTCCCAAATAAACTAATTGCATTTAAAACCTTTCTTTAGGAGCATTGTTCAGATAACACAACTAGTACATGTTATGATCAGAGATGATTTTTTTTAAGTCAATTCCATTTGTCAAAAGTATACCAGTTATAAACTTGACAATCACATGTATTAATAATATCAGCTTTTAGTAGACAGAAAGATATGTGTTTTTTTTTCAAATGTGTTTTCCCCATTTATTTTCTCAAGTGTTTGTTTATTAAAATGGCACTGTGCATAGATAGGAGAGTATGCATGCATGCTAAGTCACTTCAGTCATGTCTGACTCTTTGCAACTCCATGGCTTCTAGCTTGTCAGGCTCCTCTGTCCATGGGTTTCTCCAGCAAGAATAGTGGAATGGGTTGTCATGCCCTCCTCCAGGGGAACTTCCCAACTTAGGGGTCAAGCCAGCATCACTTACATTTCCTGTATTGGCAGGTGGTTCTTTCCCACTACTGCTACCTGAGAAACCCATCAGTTCAGTTCAGTTCAGTTCAGTCACTCAGTCGTGTCCAACTCTTTGCAACCCCATGGACTGGAGCATGCCAGGCTTCCCTATCCACCAGGGACATCCATAAGAGACTATGGTAATATTAATAATTCAAAATCAATGGAGACCTCTAAGTGAAGCAACAAACAGAGGGGAAAAGAATCCACGAATATCAGAAAACTATCAACTATGACCAAAAGACCATTCTGCACTGAAATTTGTTGCTTGACCACTAATGCTTAAAAATTGCTTTAGAAGAATAAGATGATAATCATATTTTGCTCACTTGGAGGGGTATTTTCTAATGATACTAGTAGCCAGTTCTCTGCTGAAGGTGTGAACATTGTCTCTTTAGAACAAAGTCAAAATACAAGTTTGAAATCAGAAAAAACAAAAAAGTTTGCTTTCAACTGGATAAAATGAAAGACCATTTTAAAACAAACTTCATATTTATAAAAATATTTTCCTGTCCTAGAGCAAAAGAAGTATAAATACCAGAGAAGAAATGTCCAAGAAGATAATTCATACATTTCAGTTATGACAATTTGTTTTGGGTAGAAAATAAAAGTCCAAACTGAATTACAACACTAAAAGTACTATATTTTTCAAAAATATGTAGCTCATGAAACAAGAATTCACATTTTACAAGTTTTAACTAATCAAACTAACAGTTTTCACAACATATCCTCTTCTAATATCATAATTAGGAAGGAACATTTCATGTAGTGCAATTGTCACCAGCTAGATTCCAGTTTAACTATAATAGCATCAGTGAGTAATAAGGCATAGAAATGAGTTCTGCAAACTGGCAGCATGAGGAAAAGATTCTATATCCTCTCTCTGTTTAGAATGTGATCACTGCCATCTTAGTGCCCCTGCTATCGCTCCATTTCTCAGGTAAAAATAAACTTAACATGATTAAATAGCTAACATTTAAAATTAAAAATACAAGTCTACATAGAGTCAGAGTTTGAGGCAAGTGTACAATAATTCACATTTCCTTTACTTACACACCCTCATATACACATAACTAATATCACATGAATAAAACCTACCTATTGTCTCAATTAATAGTAAATTTCATATAGAGTAAATTTCATGAAGATTAAAATACTGATTCATTCATTTTAAGCTAGTTTATTTTCTCAGATTTTCAGTGTACTTTTTTATATGTAGGTATAAAGATTAAATATTTAGATTAAGATAGAAATCTGTGATATAGGGATTTATGCCGGCATGAACAAAGATACAGTGGTAGAAATAAATACATTTAATAATTACAATAACTGTTGGACATATGACACAGGATAATTCCCAGTTGGGAAACTCTCTTGCTATTTTTCCAACATGTGCATTTTGAGAGAGGTAGCTTTAATAGCATATCAACTGATAAAATACATTTAAGTATAAAATAAGTAAAATACTGTTTCTATAAATCAAACCATAAAAGTTGAAATGTACTAAATTCTCACCAGTGGTGAGTTATTAAAGATTAATATATCTGTATATCTCAATGGAACAGAAGTTGAATTTCAGAAAATCTGAAGGTGGGTAAGATATTTGCATTTTCACAAGGGATCATGAGTAAGAAAATAGCTGACAAACTCTGCTCTAAGGATTTTGCACTCAGTTCAGTTCAGTAGCTCAGTCACGTCCGACTCTTTGAGACCCCATGAATTGCAGCACGCCAGGCCTCCTTGTCCATCACCAACTCCCAGAGTTCACCGAAACCCACGTCCATCGAGTCTGTGATGCCGTCCAGCCATCTCATCCTCTGTCGTCCCCTTCTCCTCCTGCCCCCAATCCCTCCCAGCATCAGTCTTTTCCAATGAGTCAACTCTTCGCATGAGGTGGCCAAAGTACTGGACTTTCAGCTTTAGCATCATTCCTTTCAAAGAACACCCAGGACTAATCTCCTTTAGAATGGACTGGTTGGATCTCCTTGCAGTCCAAGGTACTCTCAAGAGTCTTCTCCAACACCACAGTTCAAAAGCATCCATTCTTCGGTGCTCAGTTTTCTTCACAGTCCAACTCTCACATCCATACACTCAAGGAATTTTTAATTTTGAAAGGAATCAAACAATGTCTCTTTTTCCACAAGTATGACTGACTTGGCATGTTGATGTTTCTTGTAGTTTCTCTATGATTTGTCAGTAATGTATAAACACATGTGTCTTTGCCTACACTTCTGGTGAACAGGCATTTTATTTGTTATTTCCATGATGTGATGTGAAGTCGCTCAGTCGTGTCCAACTCTTTGTGACCCCATGGACTGTAACTTATCAGGCTCATCTGTCCATGGGATTTTCCAGGCAATAGTACTGGAGTGGATTGCCATTTCCTTCTCCAGCAGATCTTCCCGACCCAGGGATCGAACCCAGGTCTCCCGCATTGTAGACAGATGCTTTACCATCTGAGCCACCAGGGAAGTCTTCAAATTATCTAACAAAAGGCTGTTGACACAATGGGTATAGATATTTCTTTTAATCTCACTTAACATAATGTTTACCAATACTCAGTTTCTCTACCATTTTGCACAAAGAACTAGTAATTAGAGAAAGAATAGAAGCTATGTTTCTTTTTAAAACATAATTTTTATTTTATATAGTTTAAACTATATAGTTTAAAATGGAATTTTAATATATCTACATTAATTTCTATATGATTTTTATTTTTTAGAATGTAATTAACTAAAATATCAGTTCAGTTCAGTCACTCAGTCGTTTCCAACTATTTGTGACCCCATGGACTGCAGCACACCTGGCTTCCCTGTCCATCACCATCTCCATGAACTTGCTCAAACTCATGTCCATCAAGTTAGTGATGCCATCCAACCAACTCATCCCTCTGTCATCCCCTTCTCCTCCTGCCTTCACTCTCTCTCAGCATTAGAGTCTTTTCTAATGAGTCAGTTCTTCACATCAGGTGGCCAAAATATTGGAGCTTCAGCTTCAGCATCTGTCCTTCCAATGAATATTCAGGACTGATTTATTTTAGGATTGACTGGTTTGATCTTCTTACAGTCCAAGGGGATCTTGTACACTATATAATTATACACGATAAATATATACTAAAATATAGTTTATGTATTTATAGTGTACAATTTGAAAGGTTGCTCACTGTATAAAAATGAACATAATCCAGATATTGAAGCCACCTCCATAATGCAAGGGTTTCTTTGTGCCCACTTGGTAATCATACTCTACTTGCCTCCCAAATATTTCCCAGGTAACAGTTGATCTTATTTCTGTCATCATTGATTAGTTTGAATTTTCTATAATTTTATATGCTTCATAGAGTACATATTCATTTCTTTGTGTGTGACTTCTTTTATACAACATAATTACTTTGAGATGTATATATGTTGTTGCATGTATCAATAATTCTTAGTTTTTCTCTCCCCTTCTCTCTTTCCCTCGCTCCTGCTTTCCTTAATCAAGTAAAACTCCATTGTTAGAATTTAAAACTGTTTGTTCACCCACTCATTTGTTTGTTCATATTTTGATTATTATGAGTTTAAAATATAAATACAGTACTCTGAAAAATCTGTGTACCTATTTTGCCTAAGTATTTTTTTTTTCTCTTATAAGAAAGTTTAGTCATATCACATAGCAGTATATGTTTAACACTTTAAGGCTTAAATCTATTTATTTCTATTTTTCCATGAGCTGTCTGTTGTCCTTTTCCTCCCTTCTGCCTTAATTGATATTAACTTATCATGTATACTTTCATATACTACTTTTGTTGACTGATTAGCTATGAGTTTGGTTATTTTAGTAACCAAGTATAAACTCATATTTATAGTACAAGTTTATAGTATGTGTTGAAGGTTTATGGTACATACCTTCACATTTTCAAAGCTTCAAGTGATATTATACTGCTTCCATTATAGCATAAAAGCCTTAAAATAGAATACTTCCATTTTTTTACTCCTGGCCGTTCTGGTTTTGTCTTTATACATTTATTTCCTCAAATGATATAAACTCCACTATTCACTGTTATTATTTTTGTTTAAATAATAAATTACATTTATATTTTTTCCAATTTTTAAGATAGTTGTAAAATAGTATGAAATTTGACATCTTAGCCATTTTTAAGTGCAGAATTCACTGATATGAAGTATATTCATATTTTTTGCAACCATCACTACCTCCCAATTCAGAGTTCTTTCACATTTCAAAAATGAAGCTCTGTATTCACCAAACAATAATAACCCATAACACTTCCCCTTGTTTCTACCAGTCGCAACTCTACTTTCTGTCTATTTCTATGATTTCGAGTACTTTAAGTATCTCATGTATGTGAAATTATACAGAATTTGTCTTTTTGTGAATGGCATTTCACTTAGTACAATATCCTCAAGCTTCATTCATGATGTGCCATGTGTTGAAATTTCCTTTCTTTTAAAGCTAAATAGTATTCAGTTGTATGTATATACCACATTTTGCTTATACAGTTATCCATCAGTGCATACTTCATTTGCTTCCACATTTTAGCTATACTGAATCATACTCTAAGGGACATGGTTGTACAATTAAATTGGCTTAGGTATATGCCCAGAAATGATATTACTGAATCATAATTTAATTATATTTTTAATTTGAGAAAAAATCTTCCACTTTCCACACTGGTTGTACAATTTTGCATTTTGACCAATAGAGCACAAGCATTCCGATTTCCTGGAAAATCTTTCATACACAGTTGAGAAGAATGTGTATTCTGTTGCTGTCAGGTAGAGTAGTCTATATATATATATGTTAGATCTAGTTTACTTACTTTCTTTCTGGCTGTTTTTATAATTGTACAAGAATTAAGAAGTTTCCAACCATTATGGTATTCCTCCAAGGTTTCTACCTGTTTGCTTCACATATCTTGGACTGTATTTATGTGCACAAATGTTCCTAACTGTTGTCTCTTGCTGTACTGAAACTTTTAAAATATATATAGTGTCCTTCTCTGACTTTTATTACATTTTTTCATTTAAAGTGTATTTGGTCTGGATATTGCTACAGCTACTCCTATTCTTGTGTGTATATATATATGTATACTATATATATGTAAAAAATATATATATAAAATAGTAAATATATATCTAAAATGAAGTATAGTTGGCTTTCAATGTTTTATTTATATATTTATATATATATTTATAAATATATATTATATATATATTTATATATTATATAGCATATACATTAATATTATATTAATATAATACATATTATATTATTGTATAATTATCAGTATTAATATAATTACTATAATAATATATAACATATAACATAATTATCATTATTAATGTAATTAATTAATATAATAGATAATATATGTAAAAAATATATTATATATATATAAAATAGTAAATATATATATATAATGAAATATAGTTGCCTTGCAATGGTTTAGGTGAACAGCAAGGTAATTCAGTTATACAAACACATGTATTATTTTTGAAATTGTTTTCTATCATAGGTTATTACAAGATATTGACTATAGTTCTCTATGCTATAAAGAAAAACTTTGTGGTTTGTTGCATATCTATTTTTTAAATTAGTAATCAGGCATTCTATTCATACTAATTCAAAAAACTGGTATAAAAATTCTTGTGACCCCATGGACTGTAGCCTGCCAGGCTCCTCTGTCCATGAGATTTTCCAGGCAAGAATACCGGAGTGGGTTGCCATTTCCTTCTCTAGATAATTTTTTTACTTAGGCAAAAATTCATTAGTTTTCTAAAACATATATCTATATTATATATATAATTTACATACATGCATAAAAGAGCTTTTCTACTATGTTTGATAAAGGCTTGCAAAAGAACATCAAAAAAAAAAAGAAAGAATAACAAGAGATGGAGAAATTGGAAAGCATTAACTAAATGAAATGTGAGCACTGGATATGAGATAGTGAAAATGAAACAAACTAGATAAAAGTTTGTTCATATTAGTTCAGCTGTTTTTAAACATGGCTCCTCATTAGAAATATATCTGGAGTTCCGGTGAAAAAATAAAAGAGAAATACCTGGGCATCTGTATTTTTCAAAAAATTCCAAGATAATTCTGATATGCCTCTGGATTTTAAAAGAGGGATTACAGGGTTTTCTATTAAATAATAGGTTTGGTGATACAGAATTCTATTATTTTTCTGTTGACCAATTATGATATAATGGTATTAAGTGCATAATAGTTACATAGTCACAATAGTAAAATATGTTTATCAGTTTTTAGAATCAATAACCTGACAAAAAATAAAAGATAATTATAATTTCAAGCCATAATGGGCACATGATTAACAATATGAAATAATTACATACAATTTGGGAGGGTCAAGCAGGGTGATGTGGTAAGTGGAAGTGCATACATACACATTTTCATCCACCCAAGAAGTCTATGTCTTTTGGTTGGTGCATCTAATCTATTTACATTTAAGGAATGATCCTATTACCATTTTCTTAATTGTTTTGGGTTTATTTTCTGTAGGTCTTTTCCTTTTCTTTTGTTTCCTGCCTAGAGTTGTAAAGAATTTCTCTTAATTTCCTTATTTTGTCCTTCCCCCCAACCCCTCTCCCCGGTGGTAACAATTAGTACATTTTTCTGTATCTGTAAGTCTGTTTCTGTTTCATTATGTTTATCCACTTGTACATTACTTTGCCAACAAAGGTCCGTCTAGTCAAGGCTATGGTTTTTCCAGCGGTCATGTATGGATGTGAGAGCTGGACTATGAAGAAAGCTGAGTGCCAAAGAATTGATGCTTTTGAACTGTGGTGTTGGAGAAGACTCTTGAGAGTCCCTTGGACTGCAAGGAGATCCAACCAGTCCATTCTAAAGGAGATCGGTCCTGGGTGTTCTTTGGAAGGAATGATGCTAAAGCTGAAACTCCAGTATTTTGGCTACCTGAGGTGAAAAGTTGACTCACTGGAAAAGACTCTGATGCTGGGAGGGATTGGGGGCAGGAGGAGAAGGGGATGACAGAGGATGAGATGGCTGGATGGCATCATCGACTCAATGGACATGAGTTTGAGTGAACTCTGGGAGTTGTTAATGGACAGGGAGTCCTGGCGTGCTGCAATTCATGGGGTCACAAAGAGTTGGACACAACTGAGCAACTGAACTGAACTGAAGTGAAAACATACAGTATTTATCTTTTTCTGACTTATTTCACTAAGAAAAAGATTCTCTAGATCCATCCATGTTGCTGTAAATGGCAAAACTTCATTCTTATTTATGGCTGAGTAATATTTCATTATTGTGGTGGTTTAGTTGCTAAGTCATGTCCAACTGTTGCGACCCCATGGACTGCAGCGTGTAAGTCTCCTCTGTCCATGGGATTCTCCAGGCAAGAATACTAGAGTGGGTTGCTATTTCCTTCTCCAAGGAATCTTCCCAACCCAGGAACTCAGAAATTGAGCCCTGGTATCCTGCATTGCAGGCAGGTTCATTATACATACATATTCTTATGAAGTATGTCAGAAAAAGATAAACACTGTATGTTTAATCTTCTTTACTCAGTGATCAGTTGAAGAACACTTCGGTTGCTTCCATACTTGGCTATTATAAATATGCCATTATGAACATCAGGGTGTATCTATCTCTTCAAAAGTGTTTTCACTTTCTTCTGATAAATAACAAGGAGGGGAAATGCTAAATCATATGATAGTCATGCTTTTAATTTTTTGAGATACCTTCATACTGTTTTCCATTGTGGCCATATCAATCAATACTTACTTCTTGCCTTTTTTTTTTTTTTTTTTCCATGCTGCACAGAACACAGGATCTTAGTTCCTTTATGAGGGATCAAACCCATGCTCCTTGCAGTGGAAATGTGGAGTCTTAACCATGAACTGTCATGGAAGTCCCTTCTTGTCTTTTCAACTACAGAAATTTTGGCAGATGTGGGGTGCTAGCTCATTGTAGTTTTGATATGCATTTCCCGTTTAGATCTTCAATCCATTTGAGATTATTTTGGTATATGATGTAAGAAAATGGCCTAGTTTGAGATTATTTTGGTATATGATGTAAGAAAATGGCCTAGTTCTTTCTTTCTTATTTTTTTTTTTTACATGTAGCTGTTCAATTTTTCCAGCACTACTCCTTGAAGAGGTTGTTTTTACCTGTTGTATATATGTGCCTCCTTTGTGGTAGATTAATTGACTATATGAATGTGGGATTATTTCAGGGACCTTTATTCTGTTCCATTAATTTATGTATCTGTTTTTGTGTTGGTACTGGTATGTTTTGATTACTATATTTGCATACTCTCGTATGAAGTCAGGCAGGGTGATATTTCCAGGTTTGTTATGCCTCCTTTGTGGTAGATTAATTGACTATATGAATGTGGGATTATTTCAGGGACCTTTATTCTGTTCCATTAATTTATGTATCTGTTTTTGTGTTGGTACTGGTATGTTTTGATTACTATATTTGCATACTCTCGTATGAAGTCAGGCAGGGTGATATTTCCAGGTTTGTTCTTTTTCCTTAAGATTGTTCTGGCTCTTCAGTGTCTTTTTTGGCTCCATATAAATTTTAGGATTATTTGTTCTAGTTCTGTGAAAAATGTTATTGGTATCTTGACAGACATTGCAATAAATCTGTATATTGCTTTGGGTAATCCAGACTTTTTAACAATATTTATTTTTCCAATCCATGAGCATGGTATATATTTTCATTTATTTGTATCAGCTTCAATTTCAATGTTTTACAGCTTTCAGAGCACATGTCTTTTACCTCTGTTAAATTTATTTCTGAGTTTTATTTTCTAAATTATTTTATTTTACTTTTTGATGAAATTGTAAATGAGATCATTTTCCCGTTTTCTTCTTGATTCTTCATTTTAATATATAGAAATGCAACAAATTTCTGTATATTAGTCTTGTATCTTGCAACTGTACTGAATTCATTTCTATATGTAGTATTATGTCATCCACAAATAGTGAGTTTTGCCTCTTCTGTTACAATTTAAATACTGTTAATTTATTCCTCTTGTGTGATTGTTATGGCTAGAACTTCCAGTACTATGTTAAGTATAAGTGCTTGGAGTAGATACCCTTGTCTTGTTCATTATGTTAAAGAAAAAGCCTTTAATATTTGTGTATTATTTTTGCTATGAGTCTCTCATAAATGGCCTTTATTACACTGAGATATGTTCCCTCTATGGGGCTTCCAAGGTGGCTCAATGGTAAAGAATCTGTCTGCCAATGCAGGAAACACAGGACACATGGGTTCAGTCTCTGGGTGGGGTAGATCCCTTGGAGCAGGAAATGACAATGAGTATTCCTGCCTGGAGAATTCCATGGGCAGAGGAGCCTGACAGACTGGGAGGCAGGAGCCTGCGATTGCAAAGAACTAAACACGACTGAGCACACATGTTTCTTCCCTCTATAGCAACTTTGATGATAAATTTTTCCAAGAATCAATGCTTAATTTTGTTAGATACTATTTTCACATCTATTGAGATGATCATCTTATTTTTATCCTTCCTTTCATTAATGTGATATACCACATAGATTTGTGGATATTTAATCATTCTTGTATCCCTGGAATAAACCCTGCTTGATTGTAATGCTACATTATCATAATGCTGATTTTTAGGTAATGCTGAATTCAGTTTGCTCAGATTTTTTGAGGATTTCTGTGTCTATCTTCATTAGGGATATTGGCCTATGATTTTATTTTTTAAGTCTTTTGGATTTAATATCAAGGTAATGCTGTCTGCAATAGAATGAGTTGGGAAGTATTTCCTCCTCGGTCGGGAAGATCCCCTGGAGAAGGAAATGGTAACCCACTCCAGTATTCTTGCCTGGAGAATCCCATGGATGGAGAGGCCTAGTAGGCTACAGTCCACGGGGTCGCAAAGAGTCTGACACGACTGAGCGACTTCACCTTCACCTTCACCTTAGTAAATATAGGTATTAACTCTTATCTAAATGTTTGCCTTCCCTGGTGGCTCAGAGGTTAAAGCATCTGCCTGCAATGTGGGAGACCTGGGTTCAATCCCTGGGTTGAATCTCTTGGTTGGGAAAATCCCCTGGAGAAGGAAATGGCAACCCACTCCAGTATTCTTGCCTGGAAAATCCCATGGACAGAGGAGCCTGGTGGGCTACAGTCCACCGGGTCGCAAAGAGTCGGACACGACTGAGCGACTTCACTTTCACTTTCAAATGTTTGGTAGAATTCCCTTGTGAAACTGGTCCTGAACTTTTGTTTGGTGAGAAATTTTTGATTACTGATTCAATTTCATTACTGGTAACTGGTCTGTTCATGCCATTCCCTTCCGGCCCACAAAATTTCTGCTGAAAAATCAGTTGACAGTTTTATTAGGTGTTTCCTTTATGTGATTCTGTTTTTTTTTTTTTTTTCTTGCTATTTTTAAAATTATCCCTTTATTGTTATTTTTTGGCCATTTTAAGTATGTCTTGATGTAGGTCTCTTTGCAATCACCTTCTTTGGGGCTCACTGTCCTTCCAGGATCTGAATATTTGCTTTTTTTCTTCAGATTGGGGACATTTTCAGCCATAATTTCTCAAGTACCTTTTCTGTCTCTATCTCTCTTTTCTCTTGATGCAATTGTTAGTATGCCTAATGATGTCCCAGACGTCCCTTAAATTATCCTCTTTTTTTTTTTTTTTTATTTTTACTAGGTGATTTCCACTATTCTATTTTCTAAGTTGTTTATGTGTTCCTGTATTTCACTTCATCCACTGTTAATTCTTTCTAGTGTATTTTTCATTTCAGTTATTATATTCTTCAACTCTGGTTGTTCTATCTTATAGTTCTTTGCTGAAGTTCTCATTGTGTTCATCTTTATCCAAAGTTAATTTTTATTACTGTTGCTTTGAATTTTTGTCAAGAAAATTAGTCATCTCGTTTATATATCTTATTTCATTAGTTTTTTTTTTTTTTTTCCTCTTCTAGGGTTTTATTTTGTTCTGTTGTTTGGAATATATTCCTCTGTTTGCAAACTTTGTTTGACATCCTCTGTGTTTATGAAATTTGGCAAAACAGTTACCTATCCCATTTGTGAAGGTGTTTACTTGTATGGAAGCATCTCTGTTTCAGTCTGTGGGTGCCCAGTGGCTTTAGTGGCTTTGAAATGAGCACAAGGTATATCTTTTCTTTGGGTGCGTTAGTAACCATCACCTTGGTAGGAGGTAGGGCTGGTGTCGGAGGGGCTAGAATCAGAGCCAGCTGCAAGCTGGAGCTTCTCCCAGACTTAGTGGTGGTTGCCAGCCTGTAAAGGGGCAGAGTCAGGACCCAAAGGGCTGGAGCAGGGGCCCTGAGGGAGTTGGACTTTCCCTGGAGTGGTGGTAGTTTCTGCTTTCACTGGGGGCATGACTGGGGCCCTAGGGGGCTGGAGCCATGCTATGCCAACACTGCTTTCCCCACATTACCTGTACATGATAGCTGTTTCTGCTTTAATAATGGGATCAATGCCCCAGGGGTTTTTAGCTGGCTTTGCTTTTCCCCAATGTGAGTGTATGTGTGTGATGGCAATGGTGAGCTCCACCTTAGTAGGAGTCTGATGTGAACTGTTGGGTGCAAGGGTGTGGTTCTGGCACCATGAAGTTTTCAATCTGCTGCCTCTGCACTGCAACTGGGAGCAAGCAAGTCTGTGAGTACACTCTTCATGAGAAGAGTTGTTTTATTATAGTGTTTTAGTAAGCCCACTTGTTTTCAACCCAATGAAAAGAGTTCTTCTTTCCTGTGCCAGACCCCAGGGCTGGTGGTGCCAATGGGGTTTTAAACTCCACATTCTTTAAGGAAGATCACAGAGCCAATATATATCCCTCCTCTTTTGGGTCAATTGCTATGGTGTGGGTCCTGATTAGATTGCTTTTCTTCCCCTCCCTCCAGGAGCTCTGTAGTTCTATCTTTATGGTCTTGGTTGTAGAAGCACTGTTCTGATAGCCTTCAGGTCATTCTCAGCAAGAGTGCTTTATATGTGCTGTAATTTTGATGTGTTTTGGAGTAAATTAGTTCAGGGTCTTCATATTCCACTATCTTAATTGCCTCATCCTCCTTCAGTGGTTGATGTCACAAAATTACATCTTTAAATGTTGTGAGTCCAAAAATGAAAGCGTTAATTGTTCAGTCATGTCTGACTCTTTGTGACTTGACAGATTGTAGCCTCCCAGGCTTCTTTGTCCTTGGGATTTTCCAGGTAAGAATATTGGAGTGAGTTGTCATTCCTTTCTCCAGGGGATCTTCCTGACCTAGGAATTGAACCTGGGTCTCCTACACTGAAGGGCGATTCTTTACTGTCTGAGCCACCGGGGAAGCTCTATGAGTCCAAACTTATAAATTAATATTTTTCAATGCATTACTCTTTTAAATTACATAGAATACAAAAAAGGAGTTATGAACTAAAGTTACAAAGATACTAGCGTTTAGACTAATAGTTGCATTTTATTTTATCTTTTTATTTTACAATATTATATTGGTTTGCCATACATAAAAATGTATTAGTTTATCAAATTATGTAGAAAACAAAAAATGGAGTAACCAACTACCACTACAAAAATACTAGCTTTTATAATGAACAAAATACTTATGTTTACTGAGATCTTTATTTCTTCAAAATCTTTGAGTGGCTGTCTAGCTTCCTTTCATATAAACCTAAAGGACTTTCAAGGACTTCACTAGCATTCCAATGGTTAAAATTCCATGCTACCAATGCAAGGAGTGCCAGTTTAATCTGTGGTTAAGTAACTAAGATCCTATATGTTGTGCAATGCAGCCAAAACGAAAAAACAAAACAAACAAACAAAAAAAACCACCTAAAGGACTTTCTTTAGCATTTATTTAAAAAGAGAAATCTATTTATTCATGGATGTGCTGGATCTTCACTTTGTATGCAGGTTTTTCTCTATTTGGGGCAAGTGAGGGCTACACTTCCTTGCATTGCTCAGGCTTCTCATTGCAGTGGCTTCTCATTGCAGAGCAGGGTGTCTAGGCACCTGGGCTTCTGTAGTTGCAGTACATGGACTTCAATAACTATGGCTAATGTGCTCTAGAGTGCAGGCTCAGTAGTTGTGGCACATGAGCTTAGTTACTTTTGTGGCATGTGGAATCTTCAAGGACCAGGGATGATCCAACCTATGTTCCCTGAACTGGCCTGTGAATTTTTAACCACTGGACCACCAGGGTGGTCTTCTTGCAGAGCAGGTATAGTAGTAACACTCCTTCAGATTTTGTTTATATTAGAATGTCTTATTTTTTCACTTTGAAGTACAGTTTTGCTGAATATAGTATTCTCAGTTGGTATATATGTATTTTTTCACATAGAACTTTGACTATATCAGCCCATTTTATTCTGGCCTCCAAAGTTTCTGATGAGAAATGTGCCATTAATATTATTGAAGATTCCTTGTATATGACGAGTTGCTTCCCTCTTGCTAATTTAGAAATTCTCTTTGTGTTTTTCCTTTGACAATTTGATGACAATGTGTCTTGATGTGGTCTCTGATTTCATCCTAGGTGATTTGGGTTGATCTTTTGGATGTTTACATCCACATATTTTACCAAATATTTGATAGTGTAAGACATTATTTCTTCAAATATTCTCTCTCCTTTTCTCTATCTCCTCTGTCTGGGACTCCCATAATGTATAGGTTGGTCCACTACACAGTGTTCCATGGTTATGTTCACTTATCTTTAATATCTTTAATCTTTTTTCCGTTTCCCAGACTTGATCATTTTCTTTGTCTTTTCTTCAAGTTCATTGATTCTTTTTTCTCCTTGCTCAAATCTGCTTTTGCAACTATCTAGTACATTTTACATTCCAGTAATTATACTTTTCAGCTCTAGAATTTCTTTTGGTTTCTTTTTAGACATTTTATCTCTTTGCTAATATTTCTGTTTTGTTCAAACATATATTTCTTGACTTTCTCCACATATTCCTTTGGTTCTCTGAACATATTTAAACACAGTGGTTTAAAAGACTTTATCTTAAAGCAGCCATCAGTTCTTTTTTACAGACAGGTTTGCTTTTTCCTATGAACAGACCATATTTCTTTGTTTCTCTGTATGCTGTGTGATTTCTTTTTGCTAAAAATAGCCATTTGAATCTACTAATATTGTAACTCTGGAAATCAGACTCTATCCCTTTCCCAAGCCTTGTATGTTTTAGGTTGTTACTACTGTTTTCTATCAGTATGGACTGTCTCTGCTCCAAAGATCACCCTGATGTATAAACTTAAAATATTAATGGAGAGCAGAAGAAGATGGCAGAAGAGTAAGATGGGGAGATTGCCAGACTCACCACAAATACATCAAAACACATCAAGTTATGGAACAACCTCTACAAAGCAACTTGTAGGTGACAACAGAAGACCCCAGGCCTCCAGAAGGCAGGCTAAGCTCCCTAGAATGAGGTAGGAGAGAGGATGGAGAAATAAAAAGGGAAAAGATGGAGAACTTCTGGACAGGAGCTTGTTCCCCGAGGAAGGGAGGGTACACTGAGGGAGTAAGATTTCCCATGCACTAGGAAACTCACATGCAGGCATAAGAGTGTGCTGCAGAATCTCAGAAAAACAGCAAAACAGGGAGCTAGAAGGTAGAAAACAGAGAAATCTGCACTTCTTAGCCCATAAACAGCTCATGGACTGTAGTGGGCTTGGGAAACCAAGAGCAGCCCACAGAAGCCCCACAGGGCAGAGGATGGGCCCAGGGTGCCAATAGAGGGCAGACATACAAACCTCTCCAGCTCACACACCCTTGTTGTGCAGAGGGCGGGCCTGGCATGCTGAGAGAGATGTGACACACAAACCTCTCTAGTACATATAAACTGTGGGTCACAGAGGGCAGGATAGGGAGGCTAAAGAAGAATACACAAGCCCTGCAACATAGAGGGTAGGTCAGTGAGCTGAAACAAGTACACACAAGCCCTGCAACAATGCAGAGGGAGGATCCAGGGAACTGAGACATGTGCACACAAGCCCTCTGATGCAGAGGGCAAGCTCAAGGGGCCACAGGAAGCCCATAAAAGTCTCCTTAGTCCACACAAGTCTCTTTGATGCAGAGGACACGATCAGGGAGCTGAGAAAAGATCCACACAAGCCCCTCCCTATCATGCTTCCACCTGCTGTGCAGGATGGGACCAGGAAACAGAAGCACCAGTAAAGATTCGAGAGACAACTAGGGGGTTGGCAGGAGTGAAAATATGCTGAGAGGACCACTTTGAAACAGCTGAGAAAACTGATGTGTCTAACACTGCTAAAGCCAGAAGGACTGCCCAAAGACACACTGAACCCCCAAACCTACTACTAGACACTGCACTGCCCTTCAGAGAGAAGATCCTTCCCCAACCAGGAAAACATCACAGGACATGAATCCAACCTCCTGCACTGGAGCACACTTCACAGCCAAGAAGAACTATGACATTGAGAACTTTATTTTTTTTTCTTATAAATCACACTGTTTATTCCTCTGGCATATTTCTACCTTCACTTTAGTCTTTTCCAGTGCTGTGGAGTTATCCTTGTTTTTATGATATCTTCAGGACTTTTCATCCAAATGCAGAAGAATACACTTTCTTCTCCAGTGCACATGGAACATTCTCTAGGATAGACCACATCTTGGGCCACAAATCAAGTCTCAGTAAGTTTAAGAACATTGAAATCATATCAAGTATCTTTGAGCACAATTCTATAACACTAGATATCAACTACAGGGAAACAAACAAATAAGCAAAAACAAACTCAAACTCAAAAAGCACAAACTCATGGGGTTTAAACAATACATTACTAAATAACAAAATGACTACTGAAGAAATAAGAAGGGAAATCAAAGATTCTTAGAAACAAATGACAAGGAAATTAGGATGACCCAAAATCTATGAGTTTCAGCAAAAAAAGCAGTTCCAAGAGGGAAGTTTATAGCAATACAATCCTACCTCAAGAAACAAGAAAAATATTGAATAGACAACCTAACTCTACATCTAAAGCAGCTGGATAAAGAACAACAACAACAAAACCCAAAGTCAGCAGAAGGAAAGAAATCATAAAGATCAGGGCAGAAATAAGTGAAAAAGAAATGAAGGAAACAATAGCAAAGATTAATAAAACTAAAAGTTGGTTCTTTGAGAAGATAAACAAAATTGGCAAACCACTAGCCAAACTCATCAAGATAAAAATGGAGAACAATCAAGTGAACAAAATTAGAAATGAAAAAAGAGAGGTTACAACAGACAACACAGAAATACACAGGATCATGAGGTGAAGGTGAAGTCGCTCAGTCGTGTCTGACTCTTTGCGACCCCGTGGACTGTAACCTACTAGGCTTCTCCATCCATGGGATTCTCCAGGCAAGAACACTGGAGTGGATTGCCATTTCCTTCTCCAGGGGATCTTCCCGACCCAGGGATCGAACCCAGGTCTCCCACATTGGAGGCAGATGCTTTAACCTCTGAGCCACCAGGGAACAACTATATGCTAAAAAAACAGACAACCTAGAGGAAATTGACAGATTCTTAGAAAAGTTTAATCTCCTAATACTGAACCAGGAAGAAATAGAAATTATGAACAAACCAAATACAAACACTGAAATTGAAACTGTGATCAAAATCTGCCAAAATACAAAGCCAAGGGCTGGATGGCTTCAAAGGGGAATTATATCCAACATTTAAAGAAGAGCTAATGCTTCTTATTCTGAAACTCTTCCAAAAATTTGCAAAGGAAGGAACACTTCCAAACTTATTCTACAAGGCCACAACCACCCTGATAACAAAACCAGGCAAAAACAATATACACAAAAAAGAAAATTACAGTCCAATATCACTGATGAACATAAGATGCAAAAATCCTCAACAAAATTCTAGCAAATAAAATTCAACAACACATTAAAAAGCTCATATACCATGATCAAGTAGGGTTTATTCCAGGGATGCAGGGTTTCTTCAATATACATAAATCAATCAATGTGATACATGATTTTAACTAATTTAGATAAAAAACATATGATCATTTCAATAGATGCAGAAAAAGCCTTCAACAAAATTCAGCATCCATTTATGATAAAAGCAATTCAAAAAATGGGCATACAAAGAACCTACCTCAACATAATAAAGGCCATATATCATAAGACCACAGCAACATTATTCTCAATAGTGAAAAAACTAAAAGCATTCCAGAATCTCTAAGATCAGGAACAAGACAAGGGTGTCCACTCTCATCACTATTATTCAGTATAGTTTTGGAAGTCATAGCTATGGTAATTAGAGAAGAAAAAGAAATAAAAGGAATCTGGATTGGAAAAAAAAGTAAAATTCTCACTGTTTGTAGATGGTATGATATTATACATAACAAATCCCAAAGAGACTATCAGAAAATTACTAGAGCTGATCAGTGAATTCACCAGTTGCAGGATACAAAGTCAATACACAGAAATCACTTGCATGTTTATATACTAACAATGAAAACTCAGAAAGAGAAATAAAGGAATCAATCCCACCCACCATTGCAACAAAAATTTAAAAATATCTAAGAATAAACCTACTTAAGGAGACAAAAGAACTATATACAAAGAATTATAAGACACTTCTGAAAAAAAAAGTAAAACTCAGAAAAGTAGAATCCATCCATACAAATGGATGGAAAGATATTTCATGTTCCTGAGTAGGAAGAATCAATATTGTGAAAATGACTTTACTACCAAATGCAATCTACAGATTCAATGTTATCCCTATCAAATTACCAATGCATTTTTCACAGAACTAGAACAAAAATTTTCAAAATTCATATGAAAACACAGACCACAAATAGTCAAAGCATTCTTGAGAAAGAAGAATGGGCTGGAGGAATCATCCTTCCTGATTTCACACTGTACTTCAATGCTACAGCCATCAAGATAGTACAGTATTGACATAAAAAGAGAAATATAAACCAATGGAACAAGATAGAAAACCCAGAGATAAACCCATGCACCTATGTGGTCCTTATTTTTGACAAAGGAGGCAAGGATATACAATGGGGCAGAGACAGCCTCTACAATACATGATGCTGAGAAAACTAGACAGCTATGTGCAAAAGAATGAAGTTAGAGAACATCCTATCACTATACAAAAAGATAAATTCAAAATGGTTTAAAGACCTAAATGTATGATCATAAACTATAAAACTCTTAAATGAAAACACAGGCAGAACACTCAATGACATAAATCCAATCAACATCTTCTATGACCCACCTCCTAGAATAATGGAAATAAAAACAGAAATAAAAAAGTGAAACCTAATTAAACTTAAAAGCTTTTTCACCACAAAGGAGACTACAAACAAGGTGAAAAGACAACCCTCAGAATGGGAGAAAATAATAATGAATGAAACAAGTGACAAAGAATTAATTTCCAAAATATACAAGCAGCTCATATAACTCAATACCAGAAAAACAACCCAATCAAAAAATAAGAAAAAGACATACACAGACATTTCTCCAAAGAAAACATACAGATGACTAATAAACACATGAAAAGATACTCAACATAGTTCATTATTATAAAAATGCAAATTAAAACTATAATGAGATACCATCTCCCACCAGTCAGAATGGTGATCATCAAAAAGCCTACAAACAATACAATAAATGCTGAAGACTGTGTGGAGAAAAGAGAACCCTCTTTCATTGCTGGTGGGAATATAAGTTGATACAGCCACTGTGGAAGACGATATGGAGATTCCTTAAAAAACTATGAATAAAACCACCATATGACTCAGCAATCCCACTGCTAGGCATATACCCTGAAGAAACCAAAATTGAAAAGGACACATGTACCCCGATGTGCATTGCAGCACTATTTACAATAGCTAGAACATGGAAGCAACCTAGATGCCCATCAACAGATGAATCGATCAAGAAACTGTGATATGCATATACAATGAAACATTGCTTAGCCATAAAAAGGAATGCACTTGAGTCAGTTCCAATGAGGTGAATGAAACTAGAACCTATTATATAGAGTGAAGTCAGAAAGAGAAATATAAATATTATATACTGACACATATATATGGAATCTAGAAAGATGGTACTGATGAATTTATTTGCAGGTCAGTGATAGAGAAACAGGACTTCCCTGTAACTCAAATGGTAAAGAATCTGCCTGCAATGCAGGAGACCAGGGTTTGATCCCTGGGTCAAGAAGTTCCTCTGAACAAGTGAATTGCAAGGAGAATCCCATGGACAGAGAAGCTTGGCAGGCCATAGTCCATGGGGTCACAAAGAGTTGGACACACCTGAGCAACAAACACACACACAATGAAGAAAAAGAGATAAAGAACAGACCTATGGACATGGGAGGAGGGGAGGAGGGGGGTGAAATATACAGAGACAGTAACATGGAAACTTACAGTACCATGTGTAAAACAGATAGCCAATGGGAATTTGCTACATGACTCTCTGGAGGGAGGGGATATGGGTGTACCTATGGCTGATTCTTATTGATGCTTGACAGAAAACA
The DNA here is from genome assembly GCA_006410635.1 of Cephalophus harveyi. Lineage (NCBI taxonomy): Eukaryota > Metazoa > Chordata > Mammalia > Artiodactyla > Bovidae > Cephalophus > Cephalophus harveyi. The sequence continues at coordinate 770,245 of SJYT01071296.1, read as the reverse complement.
AAATTGTGTAAAGCAATTGTCTTTCAATTAAAAAATAAAGTGACAAAAATAAAATATTATCAAGCCTTTCTGAGTCTACCTCTGTGCACGAATGTTGACTTTCTACTTTTCCCTATATATGAGGTTGCAGCTAAATGTCTTAGTTTTTAACGTCTGGCAACCAAATGAGAAAAAAAAAAAGAAAGAAACACAGAAAGAGATAGAGAAGAAAATACATGAGCCCCTTACATACTTTGGAAGTCACTTCAGCTAAAGGGTGAAAAGCCTGGGAAAATAAGAGAGGATATGCTACAATGACTATCTGCCTCTGTGTCTGCACTTGCATGAGCAGAAGCAGCAATCATCAGTCAGAACCAGATCCCTAATATCTGCAGAAAGTGAGTCACTCAGTCATGTCCGACTCTTTGCAATCCCATGGAATTCCCCAGACCAGAGTACTGGCTGAGTCCTTATTGCCCACTCCATCTCCTATAAATTGCATGAAAGTTGTTTCAGGAACATGTGCAGGACTACCTAACTTGAGCTGGAGGGCGAGGGATGATTAGTCACTACTGAAATAAGAGCTAGAATTGACTGAAATGAACCACAATTTGCCTTTCAAGACTTCCCCTTGAAGTTGTCTTAAAAAAGACTCCAGATTTTCAAAATAGTTATGTCAGATGGATTCTATGAATGCAAAAATTGTTTTCTACATGAGGAGGCAGAGTACTCATGCCTTTTAATCTGTCATCTTTCCAGAATCCTCTTTGAAACCAGTCAATTATCTTTTAAGGATAATTAAATAATAGCAAATGATCTTGTATATTTATCTATGTAGAGATAAACCCATGCACCTATGGGTTCCTTATTTGTAGAGAATAAATAAGTTTATTAGCTTATTTATCAATAAATAATCAATAAGTTTTATTATTTATTTTAGTTTATTCTAGTGACGCTAGTTTATTTTTGTATTAATATATACGTAGACACATTAGATATCATTCTTATTCTCTCTGCAGGTACTTTGATAACATTTTGTGTTGCATGGTGTCTAACAGTGACAAACACTTTTGAGATTTTTAAATATGTTTAAGATTTTATTTTGCTTTTCTTTTTTATTTTTATTTTTAAAGGAAACAAAATCTATCACTTTTTCCTCATCTCTTCTCCATGAAGTCCTGTTGAGGTCCTTTAATGGACCAGAACCTGATGGTCCAAAGTTGATGATAAGAAAGTAAAAGAGAGAGAGAGAGGCTGATATTCCTTGGTTTGAACAGAAAACCAATAAAGTCCTTGATACAGGACTTGCGTTGCTCAAGAAGGCACCTGGTGCCCTCTCGAGGGGTTGAAGGCACAGTGCACCTCTCGAGAGGGTCTTAGAAGCCCAGGCAGGAGAATGAGCACGATGGTTTCTGTGCTCCAGAGAATTAGCCTGAAATAAAGAGAGAGAGAGAGAGAAGGAAAGAAAGAAAGACATGGGGACCCAAGCTCTGATGGAGCAAAGGTGTTTTATTCAACATTGTGTGGGTATTTATACTGTCTTACAAGGTAGCTATTTTCAGCAGAGATAAAAATAAAAGGTCCAGACTTGCAAATTATCAAGGAAAACGAGGCAATCCATATCAAAGAGAGAGGGTTGTAAATAATCACTTTTACCATATGGTTCATAAAAAGGAAGAGGGTCATAAATAGTTACTTATCACCATATGGAAAAACTAATGAAGGAAATACAGGCATTCTTCAGCCTGGTGGGAATAGTTTGCTACTCCACTTAATTCCTGAATATTCAGAAATTAATAAGGGACAGAGGATTCGTGACAGATCCAAAACATCACAGAGGAAGCCTCCTGTTAAATGCTTCCTGACAAAGTCCCAGTGATGAAACCAGATGTCATGATCTTAGCTTTTTGAATATGTCAATTTGAATCCAGCTTTTCACTTTCCTCTTTCACCCTCATCAAGAGGCTCTTTAATTTCTCTTCAGTTTCTGCCATTAGAGTAGTATCATCTCCATATCTGAGATTACTATTGTTTCTTCTGGTGATTTTGATTCGAGCTTGTGAGTTATACAGCCTAGCATTTAGTATGATGTACTCTGCATATAAGTTAAATAAGTAGGGTGACAATATACATCTGTGACGTACCCCTTCCACAATTTTTAATCAGTCCATTGTTCCATGTTCAGTTCTAACTGTTACTTCTTGACTTGCATACAAGTCTCTCAGGAGACAGGTAAGGTGGTCTGGCATTCCCGTCTCTTTAAGAATGTTCCACAATTTGTTGTGATCCACACAGTCAAATTGTTTTGTGTAGTCAAAGATGAAAAAGTAGATTTTTTTTTCTGAAATTTCCTTGCTCTGTGTATTATCTAATGGCTGTTGGCAATTTGATTTCTTGTTTCTCTGCCTTTTCTAAATCCAGCTTGTACATCTGAAAGTTCTCAGTTCACATACTGTTGAATCCTAACTAGAAGGATTTTGAGTATTACCTTGATAGCATGTGATATAAANGTAATGGCTGTTGGCAATTTGATTTCTTGTTTCTCTGCCTTTTCTAAATCCAGCTTGTACATCTGAAAGTTCTCAGTTCACATACTGTTGAATCCTAACTAGAAGGATTTTGAGTATTACCTTGATAGCATGTGATATAAACATGATTGTACAGTAGTCTGAACATTCTTTGGCATTGCCTTTCTTTGGGATTGGAATAAAAACTGACCTTTTTCTGTCCTGTGGCCACTGCTGAGTTTTCAAATTTGATGACATATTGATTGCAGCACTTTAACAGAGCCATCTTTTAGGGTTTGAAATAACTTAGCTGGAATTCCATCATCTCCACTAGCTCTGTTCATAGCAATGCTTCCTAAGGCCTACCTGACTTTACATTCCAGGATGTCTGGCTCTACATGAGTGATCATCCCATCATGTTATCTGGGTCATTAAGACCTTTTTAATATAGTTTTTGGATGACAAAAATTGCTATGCAGAGGAAAGAAATCTAGGACATTTGAGAGGGGCTTTAATGAGTCTTCTGGATTTGGAGAGATGGAGATGTATTATCAGTGCATTTGTAGAGACATTATGAGAAAATCTTGATTGAAAGAAGTCATAGAGAGAAATTGTGATAAAACCTGAAAATTAGAAGAAAAATCGCCAATCACAGATTTAGTTAAAATTTCTAAAGTATGTGATCATAGTACAATTCTGAGTCATGAGTTAACTATGCCGAGGACTAAGAACTATATCTGTTGATCTCAGAAGGTTACTCTTAATTTTCCTTTTCTGTTAGAAGTGTTCCNGCACATACCATGTTCCCCTGTCCTTCACTATCTCCCAGAGTTTGCTCAACTCATGTCCATTGTGTCAGTGATGCCATTCAATCATATCATCTCTATCACCTTCTCCTCCTGTAATCAATCTTTCCAAGCATCAGGGTCTTTTCCAATGAGTCACTTCTTCATATCAGGTGGCCAAAGTATTGGAGCTTCAGCACCAGTACTTCCAATGAATATTGTGGGTTAGTTTCCTTCATGATTAACTGGTTTGATCTCCATGCTATCCAAGGGACTCTCAACAGTCTTCTCCAGCACCAAAAGTTGAAAGCATCAATTCATCGGCACTCAACCTTCTTTATGGTCCAACTCACATCTGTACATAACTACTGGAAAAACTATAACTTTGACACATGGACCTTTGTTGGCAAAGTGATGTCTCTGCTTTTTAATATGCTGCTTAGGTTTGTCATCGTTTTTCTTTGAAGAAGCAACTGTCTTAATTTTATGGCTGAAGTCACTGTCTGCATTAACTTTGGAGCCCAAGGAAACAAAATCTATCACTTTTTCCTCATCTCTTCTCCATGAAGTCCTGTTGAGGTCCTTTAATGGACCAGAACCTGGTGGTCCAAAGTTGATGATAAGAAAGTAAAAGAGAGAGAGAGAGGCTGATATTCCTTGGTTTGAACAGAAAACAATAAAGTCCTTGATACAGGGCTCACGTTGCTCAAGAAGGCACCTGGTGCCCTCTCGAGGGGTTGAAGGCACAGTGCACCTCTCGAGAGGGCCTTAGAAGCCCAGGCAGGAGAGTGAGCACGACGGTTTCTGTGCTCCAGAGAATTAGCCTGAAATAGAGAGAGGAGACTTCCCTGGTGGCTCAGACGGTTAAGTGTCTGTCTACAATGCGGGAGACCTGGGTTCGATCCCTGGGTCGGGAAGATCCCCTGGAGAAGGAAATGGCAATCCACTCCAGTACTATTGCCTGGAAAATCCCATGGACAGAGGAGCCTGGTAGGCTACAGCCCATGGGGTCACAAAGAGTCGGACACGACTGAGCGACTTTACCTTACCTTACCTTACCTTACTAGAGAGAGAGAGAAGGAAAGAAAGAAAGACATGGGGACCCAAGCTCTGATGGAGCAAAGGTGTTTTATTCAACACTGTGTGGGTATTTATACTGTCTTACAAGGTAGCTGTTTTCAGCAGAGATAAAAATAAAAGGTCCAGACTTGCAAATTATCAAGGAAAATGAGGCGATCCATATCAAAGAGAGAGGGTTGTAAATAATCACTTTTACCATATGGTTCATAAAAAGGAAGAGGGTCATAAATAGTTACTTATCACCATATGGAAAAACTAATGAAGGAAATACAGGCATTCTTCAGCCTGGTGGGAATAGTTTGCTACTCCACTTAATTCCTGAATATTCAGGAATTAATAAGGGACAGAGGATTCATGACAGATCCAAAACATCACAGAGGAAGCCTCCTGTTAAATGCTTCCTGACAAAGTCCCAGTGATGAAACCAGATGTCATGATCTTAGCTTTTTGAATATGTCAATTTGAATCCAGCTTTTCACTTTCCTCTTTCACCCTCATCAAGAGGCTCTTTAATTTCTCTTCAGTTTCTGCCATTAGAGTAGTATCATCTCTATATCTGAGGTTACTATTGTTTCTTCTGGTGATTTTGATTCCAGCTTGTGAGTTATACAGCCTAGCATTTAGTATGATGTACTCTACATATAAGTTAAATAAGTAGGGTGACAATATACATCTGTGACGTACTCCTTCCACAATTTTTAATCAGTCCATTGTTCCATGTTCAGTTCTAACTGTTACTTCTTGACTGGCATACTAGTCTCTCAGGAGACAGGTAAGGTGGTCTGGCATTCCCGTCTCTTTAAGAATGCTCCACAATTTGTTGTGATCCACACAGTCAAATTGTTTTGTGTAGTCAAATATGAAAAAGTAGATTTTTTTTTCTGAAATTTCCTTGCTCTGTGTATTATGTAATGGCTGTTGGCAATTTGATTTCTTGTTTCTCTGCCTTTTCTAAATCCAGCTTGTACATCTGAAAGTTCTCAGTTCACATACTGTTGAATCCTAACTAGAAGGATTTTGAGTATTACCTTGATAGCATGTGATATAAACATGATTGTACAGTAGTCTGAACATTCTTTGGCATTGCCTTTCTTTGGGATTGGAATAAAAACTGACCTTTTTCTGTCCTGTGGCCACTGCTGAGTTTTCAAATTTGATGACATATTGATTGCAGCACTTTAACAGAGCCATCTTTTAGGGTTTGAAATAACTTAGCTGGAATTCCATCATCTCCACTAGCTCTGTTCATAGCAATGCTTCCTAAGGCCTACCTGACTTTACATTCCAGGATGTCTGGCTCTACATGAGTGATCATCCCATCATGTTATCTGGGTCATTAAGACCTTTTTAATATAGTTTTTGGATGACAAAAATTGCTATGCAGAGGAAAGAAATCTAGGACATTTGAGAGGGGCTTTAATGAGTCTTCTGGATTTGGAGAGATGGAGATGTATTATCAGTGCATTTGTAGAGACATTATGAGAAAATCTTGATTGAAAGAAGTCATAGAGAGAAATTGTGATAAAACCTGAAAATTAGAAGAAAAATCGCCAATCACAGATTTAGTTAAAATTTCTAAAGTATGTGATCATAGTACAATTCTGAGTCATGAGTTAACTATGCCGAGGACTAAGAACTATATCTGTTGATCTCAGAAGGTTACTCTTAATTTTCCTTTTCTGTTAGAAGTGTTCCTTAATACCCAATGAAAATCTCCACCTATTAATTTTATCCCAGTGATTTGTTTTAGTAGGAAGAGGATTATGAAAGACTACAAGAAAACCAAATCAAACAGTGAAAAGAAATTAATAAAACAAAACCTTGTTTGAATTTAACAGTTATTTCTGATAGTTTCAAAAGTCTTTGGGATTTTAGACAAACTGAACTGAAATAGTTCTACAGGCCCATGAAGTAGGGGCTGGCATTATAATCTCTATATTACAGCTGGGAACCTTGAGGCACAAAGCCATTTAAGTGATATGTCCAAGGTTACTGAGCAAGTCACTGGTGAGTCCAAAAATAGAATCCCAATTCTTCAGCTAGTTCTTTGTTCAGGAGACCATATTGGTTCTTTTATTACTGTGAGGATAAAATTTAGCTTTATATTAGAGGCTTTTTTTTTTTAATATGCCAACCTAAAAATCAACATTTAAAAAGACCATTCAATTGATATTAAATCAAATCATATTTCATGCTTGAGATTTTCAAGTTACTATTAGAGTGTTTTCTTCTTGTTTAAGAGGAAAATATCCATAGACAGCTTTTCACTGTTATCTCTCAATTCATAAAACTTTTCTCCTGCCCCTAAATATTTAATGGCTCTATTTAACAATAAATATGTTCTGGTTTCTGCACAAGGAAATGCAAGCCATAGTAATTGGCTTTGCCTTCAGACAGCTGAGTCAGCAAGAAATCAGGCAGCCTATAGAAACCTTTTAATTTGCTATCAGGTTTTCAGAGTTTCAAGCCATTGAAATGTATTGAAAAAATCTGGAGTCAACTAAACCAAGCAAATTAACCTTACATCTGCTTTATACAACTCTTGAACTTCCAGATTTGTAACTCATCTGTGGCTGCTCAAACAATTTTCTGGTGCATAATGCTGTTGTATTTTTCCAGTTATAAAAAATCTTTTTCCCCTCTTGTGGAATTCAGGTCCAACTCTAAGTGGCCCTGTGGACTGTAGCGTGCCAGGTTCCTCAGTCTATGGGATTCTCCAGGCAAGAATATATTGGAGTGGGTTTCCATGCCCTTCTCCAGGGATCTTCCCAATCCAGAGATCAAACCCATGTCTCTTATGTCTCCTGCATTGGCAGTAGGAGTTTTTGTTGTTGTTGTTGTTTGTTTGTTTGTTTTTTAACTACTAGTGCCACCTGGGAAGCCCCCTCTCTCAGTTTGAAAGTGAAAGTAAAGGTCTGTCAGTGGTGCCCAACTCTTTGCAATCCCATGGACTAGTCCATGGGATTCTCCAGGTCAGTACTGGAGTGAGTAATCTCTCCCTTCACCAGGGGATCTTCCCTATCCAGGGATTGAACCCAGGTCTCCTGCATTGCAGGCAGATTCTTTACCAGTTGAGCCACAAGGGAAGCCCTTTAACCCAGTACTATTCTGGTTCCAACTGCAACTCTTTAACTCTGCCTTCTCTCATTTCTCTATGAGCAATTCCTTTAACAAATATAGATTTATTTTTAATGTTCAGTTAATAGACTCTTTTCTTACTGTATAAACATCCCTTAGGTGAAGGTGATCATATCTCTTATGATAAGAGCATATTTGGATAATTCTGTATATGTGCATATTTGTGCACATATTTGAAAGCGAGAGAAGGCCAGTGAGCTTCAGATTCCTACTGTCTACTGTATTTTATGAATTACCTGCAATTGATGCTACAAAACAAATATGATAGGAAGATGTATAGTGTGTAAAAACTAAGCTGAGTGCTTAAGCCTGGAAGGATCTAGTTATGTGAACATATCTGGCATAAATTTCTCAAGTTTTATTATTTAGTAACTATCCTCACTTGGTTCTATGGTAAAATTTCCTGTTAAAAGTTCACTAAAAAACCAGATTCAAACCACACTCTGGTCTTAGTTTTTAGACCAATCTCACCTTCCCATTTAAAACTTCAAGTTGCTACAAGTTAAAGCTCAGTTTCATACTCAATAGTAAGTTTTTCTCCCTCAATTTTCCAACATCCAGCACAGATTAGACTTACTATGGACTATAGAAAAATGGAATTAATGAGAAAAAATTATGGTCAATCCTTTACACATCTGCGTTTCCTACTTCTTTATGTACTAGCTCCTCTTGTTTGTTAAGGCATGACAAGGAAAAATTAAAACATCCAATTTATCCTTACTTCCCTAAGCAGAACTGCAGTCTTTTCCTCGTTTGGCTATAACTGTTTTACCCGTGAGTGCCAAATACCATGATATTAAGGTACTCATTTGCATGCAGCTCCCCTAGGCATTTTTACACTCTCAGGGTTGGCCTTATCTCTTAGCTGGCCTTCAGTTGATGACTTTCATGTTACATTCCTCTAATACCTTCTTCCCATTTTGTTCCTTTTCCCCCAAAATCATCAGGTGTAATGGCAAAGCTACGTCCCCCAATTGTATCTGTCCTTGTAGATCTGCTGAACCTTTGGGAGAATGCTTCTCTATATCCTTAAAGGAGAGGAAGGAGAGGTTCCTGGTTTTCCTCTATGTCTTGTAGTACACACACACACACACACACACACTCTCTCTCTCACTCTTTCTCACGCTTCCACTCTCTGCCCCATTTGCACTCCTTCCTATTCTTCTGTTCTGTTAGCACAAGACCATAACAGTAAGTCTTCCTAAGCAAAGGCACAAAGAATGATAAATGTTTCCCCTACTTGAAGGTTTTACCAATTTTTAGAAAGAAAACTCATAGATCTGCCTTCCGTGTCTTCAAAGTGGGAAAGCTCATTTTCTATGTGCATGAATGGCTCTAAAACATCAATTGGAGTCTTATTTGCCAATTTGCATCCTGTAGTAATTGGTGGGGGTGAGTAGGGTTGACACACATGGTTCTGTAACTTCTACCTCTCAATAATTTCAACTTCTGGTGACTCTGAATTAAGAGTGTGAAGTACTTAAGGTACTTTATTCTCAGCTTAAGCCACAATTATAGAACAGAAAAATCATTAACATCTTCTATTTTTATTAACAGAATGATAACTCATGGGAGAGAAAGTAATAGTTGCAGAGACCCCAAAGCAGGGAACTCATGTGACATTTTAATAAACACTTTGAATTTTTAACACTTAACTGCTGACAGCATGCAAGCTCGATCTCTTCTCCCTTCTGCCCCACAACTAACTAAGCAGATAAGATAGACTAGGTGTTCCCTCCTTTGGCAAGAGCCAGAAATTCAAACCAGGCAATCCCTAGCCCACTCACATGAACCATCACTCCAACGCTATCCCTTAATCATGATAAAAACCAGACTAGTCTTGTTTTCTCTTGCTCAAGCTGCCACTTTTGGACCTTGGGAGATATCCCCACTTTCAAAATAAAGTTTCATTATGTGAGTAATAAACTATTCCATCCCTTAATTTTTTTTGTAAGAAATCATTTTTTTTAATCAAAGTATAACTGACATATAATGTTATATGAGTTTTGGGTTACAACATTTACGATATTTATGTACAATGCAAAATCATCACCACAATCCACACCCCCAATTGCATGGCCCCAAAGAATAAAAATCTGTACTTGAAGCTGGTTCAGAGAACAATCCTTACAAAAGGATGTTATGTGGAGCCTAACTGAGGACATGCCTTGAGGAACATTACAGTCCCACTGGATGTCAACAAGTTCCTGGGAATAAGGGCATGGTTGCCACTTTAGAGTAAGCCCTCTACATGCAGGTGATGAAGTTCAGCATGAGCCCCAGTTGTCAGGAAGGCAAGTACCTGGCTGACCTGTCCAACTTAGTAGAGGATCTGAAGTGACAGTCCAGGCAGCCGATTCTCTGGTACAGTGCATCATAGAGGAATCAGGAGAGCACACTGTCTCAGGAGAGCACACTGTCTCAGGGATAAGCAGAACCTGATGACCCATCTGAAGGATGTGGGGGATCTGAGGCTGTGTTCCCATCAAGATAAAGAATGCTTTCTCTTGTGCAGTGAGACTTTCAGCGAGAAGTCCAACAGGAGAATGTGCTGTTTGTCCAGGTGCCTCAATAAGCACATACAGGGGTGGCCCTTCCCTAACTGCCTGGCCAAGGACACTGAACAGGATGAGGTTCCCCACACCAGGAGCTCAAACGGCAGACTCACTACCTGGAGAAGAAGTTCCAGGAGGAATGTGGCTGAGGTCCACAATACAAGGTGCTCTGAGCCCCAGGGCACCTGCACCCCTAGTCTTCATTGATAGAACAAGGGCACTGTGCAGTGCCTCAGTGAGGTCAAATACAACTTGAAGCTGAGCTTCTAGGGTACAACCAAGCAGGGGGCCACTGCACATGGAAAACCAAGAGTGTTCAGGAGGATCAACAGCGTGAAGAGGATTAGCAGCATGGGGAGACCCAGCAGCGTGAGGAGGATCACCTACATGAGGAGGTTCAGTAGAGTGACCTGCTATTTGTCTGATGTCCATAATATGATGTTGCATGTTGATGTCACAGAGTGTGGAGTGGTGTGGGGCAAGTCCTGCTGACAGCCCAGCCTCAGCCTCTGGAGCCCAACTATCTGTGGGGACCCCTGTATAGAACAAGAGGTCAGTGGCTTGCCATGTTCTGAACAAAACCCCCATGTTTGTGGCAAAGGTCAACGTGCCTGAGAAGCAAGCTTTGGTTTCACAGCTGGGCCTTCCAGTGGTACGTATTAGACCATAGCAGATCCTGTTCCGAGACACCTTTCGATAGAACTGGCAGGTGGGGGCTGAGACCAACAAGCACAGAGGCCTGACTGATGGAAGGCACCCCAACCTGGGGCGACTTGCTTGGCAAATTTTAGGTGGGACTCAGAGCACCATCGGAAAAGGCAATGGCACCCCATTCCAGTACTCTTGCCTGAAAAATCCCATGGAGGCAGGAGCCTGGTAGGCTGCAGTCCGTGGGGTCGCTAAGATTCAGACACGACTGAGCGACTTCACTTTCACTCTTCACTTTCATGCAGTGGAGAAGGCAATGGCAACCCACTCCAGTGTTCTTGCCTGGAGAATCCCAGGGATGAAGGAGCCTGGTGGGCTGCTGTCTATGGGGTTGCGGAGAGTCGGACATGACTGAAGCGACTTAGCAGCAGCAGCAGCAGCAGCAGAGCACCATGGGCTCCCAGCCGTGATCCTGCTATCACCACAAGCCTTCGTGTTCCCTTCACAACACCTTGGGAGGGTCCAGACACAGATTTCTGGAGCTTACTCCATGCCATCACTCAACGGGAACATTTGATGTGATTCCTGCTGATCTTCATTTCACAATTTCAGAGACAAGAGAAAGGCCCCCACTGCAGGTATTTATTTGGCCTATGGTTTTTCCAGTGGTCATGTATAGATGTGAGAGTTGGACTGTGAAGAAGGCTGAGCACCGAAGAATGGATGCTTTTGAACTGTGGTGTTGGAGAAGACTCTTGAGAGTCCCTTGGACTGCAAGGAAATCCAACCAGTCCATTCCAAAGGAGATCAGTCCTGGGTCTTCTTTGGAAGGAATGATGTGCTGGACTGGAAGAAACACAAGCTGGAATCAAGATTGCCGGGAGAAATATCAATAACCTCAGATATGCAGATGACACCACCCTTATGGCAGAAAGTGAAGAGGAGCTAAAAGGCCTCTTGATGAAAGTGAAAGAGGAGAGTGAAAAAGTTGGCTTAAAGCTCAACATTCAGAAAACGAAGATCATGGCATCTGGTCCCATCACTTCATGGGAAATAGATGGGGAAACAGTGGAAACAGTGCCAGACTTTATTTTTTTGGGCTCCAAAATCACTGCTGATGGTGACTGCAGCCATGAAATTAGAAGACGCTTACTCCTTGGAAGAAAAGTTATGTCCAACCTAGATAGCATTTTCAAAAGCAGAGACATTACTTTGCCGACTAAGGTCCGTCTAGTCAAGGCTATGGTTTTTCCTGTGGTCATGTATGGATGTGAGAGTTGGACTGTGAAGAAGGCTGATCGCCGAAGAATTGATGCTTTTGAAGTGTGGTGTTGGAGAAGACTCTTGAGAGTCCCTTGGACTGCAAGAAGATCCAACCAGTCCATTCTGAAGGAGATCAACCCTGGGATTTCTTTGGAAGGAATGATGCTAAAGCTGAAACTCCAGTACTTTGGCCATCTCATGCGAAGAGTTGACTCATTGGAAAAGACTCTGATGCTGGGAGGGATTGGGGGCAGGAGGAGAAGGGGACGACCGAGGATGAGATGGCTGGATGGCATCACTGACTCGATGGATGTGAGTCTGAGTGAACTCCGAGAGATGGTGATGAACAGGGAGGCCTGGCGTGCTGCGATTCATGGGGTCGCAAAGAGTCGGACACGACTGAGCGACTGAACTGAACTGAACTGAACTGAGTGGCCCAGGGAAGGAAACTTTTCGACTGTTAGCTTCTGCTAGATCCCCACACTTGCCCTGGGACCTCCTTTCTGAGGCCTGATTAATTCCCTTTTACCTTCCAAAGTGTAAGTTACCTCCTTCTCAAAAAAAAAAAAAGCTTTGCTAATGTTGGTTGGTGTTAATTTCTATCACGTGCAACTAAGGATCCCCCAATCACCTAGGCCTCCCCAAGAGGAACCCTGTTTTTGCAGAGGAGACACTTTAGTTGCGTGCAGGGTGATCAGAGCACTTCCGTCTAGAACAAATGCTTAATTAGAAGGAAAACTGGGACACAGGCATGAACTAGGACTCTCCTTGGCAGACTGGGACAGGCAGTCATCTTACACCTTGACCACTTAAAGGTCCACCCAAACTGAGAGACCTGGGAGGGGTTTCCTGTACTGAGTCAAGTTAAGCTGAAGACTCCACTACTACTGACACCCTCCCTCCAATACCTTTAAGTTTCAGCTTTACACACACACTCCTGTGTCCCGTGCTGGAGGGCATAGGAATAAGGCGGCTGCAGCAGCTGCAGGTAACCTCATTTCTGCTGGAACTATGATGATATTTGAGCTTCAAACCTCCAACTTTCCTTCCTGATGAATGGAAACATTCTTATCAAATGTTTCTCATCTGTAAAACGTTCACAGTAACACTGAAGTTGGTTGCAGGGTTAGAGGTGACTGTGTATGTCCAGCCCAATGTCTGACAGGCCATGTATCATTATTTCTAAGACATGTTTTTTTTTTTCACATTTTAATATCTCTAAAATTGGCCTGCATCTTATGATCCATGGCATACAGTTTATTTTCAGTGTTATTTTTTCTTATTAATACAGAAAATAATGGTGGGTCTTAAGATCAATGGTGTCTTAAGATTCAACAAAACATAGTAGAGGATGTTCAATACATAAATTATCATGATGAATTTTTAACTTAGAAAATTTAATTTAGCATTTTTAGCTTAGTTAGTAAACATTTTAAATTCTTACTTTGAACTCTGCATGCCATCAGTCTCCAGAGAGGAAACAGGGCTAACGCCTCCAAATTTCTCTTGTGGTTTCTCTTCACTGGACATGGTGGGAAGGGAGTTTTGGAAAATGCAGTTTAGCCCAGTCGACATCTAGTAATCACCATAGGCCATTACTGAAAGCCTACTGAAGGTTGGATCTGTGTGTTAGTTGCTTAGTTGTGTCCAACTCTGCAACGCCATAGACTGTAGCCCACCAGGCCCCTCTGTCCATGGGATTCTCCAGGCAAGAACACTGGAATGGGTTGCCATTTCCTTCTCCAATAGGAACTACAGAAACAAAGAAAGTGAAGTCGCTCAGTTGTGTCCCAATCTTTGCGACCCCATGGACTGTAGCCTACCAGGCTCCTCCATCCATGGAATTTTCCAGGCAAGAGTACTGGAGTGGGTTGCCATTTCCTTCTCCATGGGGGCTCTAGCCTATGTGATCAGGCATTAGAGATGGAAGTCAACATAACTGATAGATTGTATCAATTTTCTAACAGCCTAGGAAGAAGAACAGACATAAAATGCAACAGGAAGCTGTGTTACTCCATAAATATCACAGCATCAGAACACCTGAAAACCTTCATGGAACTTTAGACTATACACCATTCACATCTGGACAAGCTACAATGAAGCAAACATCAAATTTACTAAAGGAAAGATAGCTTGCTTGATGCTATGTAAGACTCAAGGTAGTATAAAACATGGCCTTTCTCATGACTGATCTTACCATTTCATTGAGGAGCTAAGACACATGCTAGGGAAAAATTAAATGCCAAAAACTAAATTTAAAGAAATTTTAAATTCTTCAGTTTAGTTCAGTTCAGTCACTCAGTCGTGTCCAACTCTTTGTGACTCCATGAACCGCAGCACTCCAGGCCAGGGACAGGTAGTGGTTGAGGGCCTCAAATGAGTTCGAGTCCAGGTAACTCAGCCACTACGGTAGGTTGGTAGAGTAGGAGACAGCAGGGGAAGAGGAGGACGGGAGTTAGAAAGGGTCGTAGTCCCAGAAAAGTTTACTCAGTTAAGAAGCGTAGTCCACCGGTTTCATAACCCTATAGTCCAAGTTGTAGTCAGGAAGGTTACTTGTGAGTCCTGACTAGAGGAAATCCTACCTGACCAACCTAGAGGAACGTGAGGTTCCCTGAGAGTTCTCAGAAGAGGTTGTGGTGTCAAGTTTTCGTAGTTAAGAAGCCGCGAGTCGAAAGTAATATCAGGTTGAGAGTGTAGATATGTACTGATGACCTTTTTGGCATCGAAACTGATCTGCCTGGAAACAACTGTTTCATTACAGAGACGAAAACTTATACGACAGATCCAACCAGTATTGAAAGGAAGGTTCCTCGTTCAGTCTTTTAATTTCATGGCATAAATTCTTACTTTGATGATTTTATCAAAGTTGTACTTGTATATGATATTAATTCTATAAGGCATGTTATAAAAATGAATAGTCGGCCTACCTCTTCCACTCCAGGCAACCACTCTCAACTTTTGGCTGATTCTTGTGGTGTTTATCTCCATATATCTAAACAACGTACTTGTATTGCTGCTTTCTTTTTTTTCTGTTTTAGGCATTTCCTATTGACTTCCTACTAAGGAAGATAAGAATTTAACCTTAATCACCCAACTTCTGCCATCACAAACACCTCAACCCTCCTGAAAGAATCATACTACACTTTCATTTGAACAATAATCAGTACATGCTACTCACTAAGCTTAAACTTTAACTATGTTCTCAACTATGATTATTTTTCCTCATCTGGAAAATATTGTTTATCTTATTCTTTACTTAATAACTGCCTTTAAAAAAATTTCCCTTTCTATGAATTCATCCATAACTCAACTTCAAACTGTCCATCCTTGTCACACAGAATCAAGAGGCGCTCTATTGCTTCAAATTTTTGAAGACATTTCTCCCACAGCCTCCTGAGAGATGCCCTAAGCTCTGGCTCTTCACCCTCATGTAGGGACTGACTTTGCTTCATTCTTAGTCTGGAACCCATGCCTTTCTTATTTCCCTACAGTGGCTCTCTTTTGATAGAACAACTCTTCCAGTGTCTTCTGGAGAAAGAGTACTCAAGAGATTACTTTTTTGTGAATTTACACATCTGAAATATCTTTATTTGACCTTTATGCTTGCTTAATAGTTTGGGCATATGATTCTCCATTAAAGAATATTTTCCCCACAATTTAAAAGGCATCAACTTCCAACTTCCAGTGTTACTATTGAGTTGTCTGATGTTATTCTGATTCTCAGTCATTTGTATGAAACTTTTTCTTTCCCTCTGGAAATTTCCAGTGTCTTTTCCTTGCCCTCAATGTTCTGAAATTTCAGGAAGATGAATCTTGGCATAGGTCTAATTTTATCCATTGTGCTAGATACTTAATGGGGCTTCTTGTTCTGGAGACACATCCTTCAGTCCCGAGGAATGTTCTCAACATTTAAAAAAGATTCTCTCAGGGGTTTAATTCCCTGGCAGTCCTGTGGTTAAGACTCTGCACTTCTACTGCAGCGGCAAGGGTTTGCTCTCTGGTCAGGGAACTAAGATCCTGCAAGCTGTGTGGCTGAAATTTGGTGTTGGATAAGACTCTTGAGAGTCTCTTGGACTGCAAGGTGATCAAACCAGTCAATCCTAAAGGAAATCAGTCCTGAATAATCTATGGAAGGACTGATGCTGAAGGTGAAGTCCAATACTTTGGCTATTTGATGTGAAGAACTGACTCATTAGAAAAGACCTTGATGCTGG
Organism: Cephalophus harveyi; assembly: GCA_006410635.1. NCBI lineage: Eukaryota > Metazoa > Chordata > Mammalia > Artiodactyla > Bovidae > Cephalophus > Cephalophus harveyi. The sequence continues at coordinate 754,076 of SJYT01071296.1, read as the reverse complement.
GAAAGACTGAAGGCAGGAGGAGAAGGGGATGAAAGAGGATGAGATGGTTGGATGGCGTCACCAACTAAATGGATCTGAGTTTGAGCAAGCTCCAGGAGTTGGCAATGGACAGGGAAGCCTGGCGTGCTGCAGTGCAGAGGTCAGACACGACTGAGCCACTGAACTGAACTGAACTGATCTGCATGGTGTAGCTCAAAAAGATTCTCTCCTCTCTACTGTCTCTGCTCTAACTTGGGCTCCTAAAATATCTTCTTTTTTTTTAAGCCAGGCCATGTGGGAGCTTAATTCCCTGACCAGGGATCAAACCTCTGTCCCCTGCTTTAGAAGCTCAGAGTCTTAAACACTGGATTGCCAAGGAAATCCTATATTTTGTTTTAATTAAAGACTACATTTATTTTTTCCAATAGATACTATTAGCATTACTCTTTAGAATTAATTTCATTTATAACTAAGAAAACTAAAATTGTGCATGAAGTCAGAAAGAAAGACAAGTATATAGGGAGAAAAAGAGATGGATTCCTCAGATGACTCATAAAAGCGTTGAGTGGGGGGAGAAACATACCCGGTCATAACCAGACTTTTGAGTTCCTTTCAGTGATACTTTCTTTTTTTGATGATCTTAAATATTAAGTATGTCTGTTACTGAGTCCAAGCTCGCCAGAGTTGGAGATGAGGTGTTGGGGCAAGGAACACAACTTTATTCAGGAAGTCAGCAGACTGAGAAGATGGCAAACTATCGTCTCAAAGTAACTATCTTGTTGGGGTCTGGATGCCAGGTTATTTTATAGAACAGAGATCGGGGGAGGTGAGGAAGAAAAGTAAAAGGCCATTAATCTTGCAAATATCTCCTGGAATAGCAAGCATTGGGGAGGAAATGTGTTCATTTCTTCCTTCCTGTAGCCATCCACAGATGGACAGTGTCCTGAACAGAGGCACTTTGGTTCAATATTCAGGCAGAGGAGCAGGGGTCCCAGAAGCAGGTCATTTCATATAAACAGTGTCCTTTTAGTGAACAAAAGCAATGGGAAGCAAAGGTTAAAGTAGAAACAGATCCAACATGGAGTCAGTTCTTTCCAGTAACATGTCAAGATAGAAGAGAAACCAAATCTTTTTGGAAACTTCATTGTATTACAGTGAAAGCAATTTCTCACTTCTAAATGATTTGCATATTGGTAGGACCGAGTTAAACTTCTTTACATTTTAATCTACATGCTGAACATAATTCAGTAAAAATGATATTTATATCCACATGTATGCTTAATTTCTATTAAAAGCCTATATGAAATTTTTAGCTATGAAACTAGGATCCTAGAATCCTGTCCCCAGATCTTAAAAAGCCAAGGAGAGATCCTTAAAAGGTTACACATACATAATCTCAGGCTGTTTTTAGCTGATTTATCCACAAAGCAAAAATGGTTAACTGTTTCACTGAGGAATAGTTGTGCAGCCCAGAATGCCTGTTCCTCTGGTTTCTAGAATTTCCTCTCCTATTCTTCAGCATTTTTATTCTTTTGTTTCACTTCCTGGGAAATTTCCTCTACTTCATTTTCCAGACCTTCTATTAAGTTACTCATTTCTGTAAGTTATATTCAGTTTACAAGAACTCTTTTACTGTGTAAATTCTTAGAATCCCATCTAGTTCTTTTTTTATGCAATATTTTATCTAAGGATATTGATAGTTTTTTATTAAAGTTTTCTTCTCTAGGCATATTGTTTCCTCAAAGATGCTGTTTTCTGTTGGTTCTGTTTGTTGTATGAAATACCTTCCGTATATATGGATCTTTGGGTGGCTGTTCAGGTTTAAGAATGGGGCTCTAATATGTTGTCTGGGAATTTCTGTCTGTGTGGTTGCAGGTGGGACTTGATGGGTGAGACTTTTTTTGTGAGGTGCTCTGGCCAGCCTGTTTTGTTAGGGGGAAGTACTTTAAGTCTTTTATCTTAGGCTGCTAAGATTTACAGGAAAATTTTCCAGTTGTCTACCCTCCACAAGGAGGGACAGAGTCAGCTGCCAGCGTGCCTGGGAGGAGAAGGGCAAAGAAGGCTGGTGGACACTCTACAACAATACAGAAACTTCCACAACCCTCCTTTCAGGACAGCAGAAAGGGCCAGAGTAAATGGACAAAGTAGGTAATTAAATAGTTAATCCCACTAGAGAATTGTAAGCAAAGAAAAAGTATGGGGAGACCCCTGTAAGTTGATGATTACTCAAGAAAGTAGGTGTGCTTAACCACAAAACCAAGCAGGCTTGCTTAGCAACAGAATCATGCGGAAGTAAGAGACACGCCCCAAAACAATGAAGCAGCGGGTGCATGGGACCAACATCCTGCCACTGGAGCTCAGTAAGTTAATGAACCCTAGGACGTGCTCTCTACACACATACAAAATGCTTGGGCCTTCGCTGGTGGTCTAGTGGTTGAGAGTGCCTGCCAGTGCAGGGTGCACAGGTTTGATCCCTGGTCAGGGAAGATACCACGTGCCATGGAGCAACTAAGCCCAAACACCACAGCTACTGAGCCAGCGGTCTAGAGCCCATGAGCCGAGCCCATACGCCCCAACTACTGTAGGCTGCGTACCTATGCTCTGCAACAAAAGAAGTCAGGACAGTGAGAAGCCGGTGTACCACAAAGAGTAGCCCCTGCTCATCACAACTAGAGGAAGCCTGCGTGCAGCAACAAAAACCCAGCATAGTGAAAAAGAAATAAATCTTTTTTAAAAAAAGCCAATAATTTATGGAAAGGTGACATTTCAAAGTAAAGACCCTCATTGTGCTGAGACCTGGAATAATTTTTCCATAATGCTATGATAGTGAGTCTGAGTGAACTCCGGGAGTTGGTGATGGACAGGGAGGCCTGGTGTGCTGCAATTCATGGGGTTGCAAAGTCGGACACGACTGAGTGACTGAACTGAACTGAACTGAATGATAGTCCCAGCTTGACCACGTAGGGATAAGAAAACTCCTCTGCCCAGCCTGGGAGGGGCTGATGATGGAAGAATGAGGAAGAAGGTGATCTTTTTCCCTTCCCTGCTTTTTCTTTTGATTATTAACTGTAGCCCACTAAGTTCTCAGGGTGGCACTCTCTTGCCTGCCTGCTTATCAGCCTCTCAGGCATCCTATTTTAATGTCACTTTCTATCACTTTGCCTCTCGCTGAATTCTTTCTGTGCTAAGACACAAAGGACTGGAGCTCCTCGGAGCCCCCCCAGAGTGCCACCTCGCAGTTCAGCCTCATACTGTGCCTGGTGTCCCAGGCTTCTGCAGGGTGATGAAGGAGCAGCTGACTGGCTACTCAGGGGAGATGAGAGGGTCTAGAGGTCTGATGCTTTAAGTCTTTCAACTAAACCTACATTTTTAGCACCATTTCCCTCCCACCTTCCAGAGGCTCCTGGTGCCTATTGCTTATCATTTTGAGGGTGTCTTCAATGATGAAAATGTGGTTCTCAGATTCCTCTACAGCTGACCTAGGATCCAGCTTTCTTGGGTCTGCTAATTCGCAATCCATCTCCCTTCCAGCATCCAGTATTTTGTTGTTGTTGATGTCTCCTCTTCATCCTCATGGGCTTACGCCATTAAGAAAATTTCTTTCCTGTCATTTTAGTTGGGACTTAAGAGCAAATGGACCAAAAAACGTGTGCTCAATATACCATGTAGAGTTATGCTAATGTTCAAATTTCTTAATATTCTTAAAATATTTAAAGAAATTCTCAAAGAAATTCTCATTGAATTTCTTAAAAAGCAATTAGCTTGAAACCAAATGATCATGCAAATAAGCAACATTTTTTCAAGTTTTAGATCACAAAACATCTATCACATATGCATTTTCTTTGAAACCAATGACAACTCTATTGGTAAAAATTGTTTTCTAGGTCAGAAAAACCAAAAAAAAGAGAGGGGTACACCCTTTATATAAAGCAAATGGAAAACATATGTGCCAAATCTGGAAGGTTTTTGGTAAGAATTTATTAGAAATATTAAAAATTGAGAAAACTTGCATTTAAAAATTCAATTATCAGCAACTTGAAAAATTGGAAAACGGGGCAACATTGAGCCCACAATCCCCATGGAGACAACCATCTGGAGCTGAATCTGAGCTGCTTCTTTCAGGTGGGACTAAGGCCTCCAATCCACTCTGTCTCCACTCAGCTCCTTCACTCATCTGTTACCAGAAGACACTTGAATTTGAGACCAGAAAGAAAGTAATCACTTTATTTGGAAAGGCAAAATTGAACTTAATACATATGCAAAAATAGATCTATAATACAAGCCACTTCTCTGGGTCCCACCCAGTGTCCACCTTGTCTAGGTTAAATGGTTACCTCAGAGATTAGAAAAAATGAGTAACAGGCACAACTGCAGAGAATATGCATATTTTGTCTCCTTCCCCCTGCCCCCCTCCCAAGCTGCACATACTTGTGTAAACATTTTGTTGATTTGTAAAACATGTCTAGTACTGCAGACAAATGTGCTGGGATGAAAGGAAAGGAAGTCATTAAAATAGCAACAACAGGAAGTTACCTGGCTTGATTCATCAAGGTTGCATTTGATGATAAATTCCCACAGGGCCTCAGGTGAGGAGGGAATAAGGACATCCAGCTGCACTGGGGCTTAGGGATTTTTTTTCCTACTTCCATCCATAAAGCCTGCTTTTTTTTTTTCCTTTTTAAACCTATAGCAAAACTGAGAGACATTACACTCCAGCTCATTCCAGTTTAATTTTAAATTTTATTCCCAGGATCCTCTAACTAAGAGTAGCTCTCAGATCCTGGCTTCAGCTTAGCCTCTACCCAGCAGGATATTTGGAAAGAGTCTACCTTTCAGAACCTTGGATTTTCCATCTGTGATTGAAGATACTGATTATATCCTTGACTCTCCTAATCTCCCAGACCTTCACCTGCTTCTTGTACTTGAAGATAGTCTCTGATGTCTTCCCAGTTGGGCTGGAATGTCCTGAGGCTTTTTTGCTTTTTGGATGCCCAGCATTTGTGGAAAAATAAGATGCCCTAGCTAATTTTAGAAGGCACAGAACTATCTTTTGAAGGTGGAGTATGTTCTGTTGGCTCAGAAGGATTTGTGTTTTGCAGATCACTTCGCTCTCGCTGGTCCTTAAAGAAGCATTTGATTAGCTGTATATATCCAGGCCATTCCAGTCTCCTACAGGAGAAGGGGACCACCTGCTGACATTAAAGCCATATGGATGGGTGGAACTGCACAGGTGACCAAGCCATTCCAGACAGGCTGGAGGAACCAGAGCCACAAACACTCCATTTTTTATGAATTTACTGAGTGCTTACTTGGTGCCAAAGCACTGTGTTTTTAAGCACTAGAGAATGAAGAAAAACTGAGGTGACGCTCAGCTTCAGGGTTTAATATAGTAACTCTTAGTCAGGATTAGAGCAGGGGCTGGCAAACTATAGCCCAGGCAGGCTGTTTTTATCAATAAAGTTTTACTGGAACACCAGCTGCCCTCATTCATTTAGGTATCATTCACCAATGTTTCTGCACTACAACGGCAAGGCTGAGTAGTTGCAACAGAGACCATAAGGCCCGCAAAGCCTAAAATATTTACTATCTAGCCCTTTAGAAAAAAGTTGCCAATCCCTGTGTTACAGAAAAGCACTGACTTGTAATTAAGAAATGAGACAGGTGGTCTGGGAACGTAAGTGATTTGCATAATAAAATCTCAGAGAGCGAGGAGATTGGTTGAACAACAGCAACAACAAAAGCATCAGTTAATGAGGTTTGATAACTCTGAAGAGAAAAGTCAAAATAAAGTTGCTTCTATCTTACATTTAACAAATGCAAATTAACTATATGCACTGGTTTAAAACACACAAACAACTTAAGGCAAACCAACTATTTGATTTGTGCAAACAGCAAAGGGTAATTAGTTCCAGCTTTTGGAGGAAACTGGTTATGGTGAGTCCAAATACAAAAACAGGGGTACTCGTCATTTATAGGTGATCCAAAGGACTTTTCAAGGGTAATTCTGACTCTGCTTGATTTTTCCTTTAGGGCACACTCTTAACTTTGGAACCGAATACCTGCAGAGGGTCATGACTCCACAGTACTTAACACTAACATGCTGAAGGACCTGTCTTAATGAACTGATTTGTATGTTACGCTCTGTTTTTTTTTAATGTTTTGATTTTTAAACAAAGAGATGTTGCTTTAGTACTTGGAGTTGATCAAAGCAGTCTGTTTTCTTTGCTATTTAAAACATCAGCTGAAATCACACTGACGTTAAATCTGGAATCCTTCTAAAGAGAACACTCATTAAATACAGACAGCCATAGCCTGGCCCTGGGGAAACCATTGGAATTAATGAGTGTTTATAGTTCTTGCCCTCTCATTCACCAACAGCTTAAACAAATCTCAAGGGACTGCTGCTGAAAGCATCCTACTGCAAATGACAGGAAAATCAGCCAAGCTTCAAGCAGAAAATGCCGAGTATGGGGGTTGGGAGCAGATTCTTTGTAAGAATGTCAGATGCTAAGAAAATACAGAGGAATACTGTACAAGGGGTACTTCAGTCATATTGTGGATGCTGCCACTGAGATGCAGAGTACATGTGTGGTTGGAGGAAAGGCTTCAACCTTCCAAGCCGCAGCCCTTACACGTAAAAGCTTTGAGGTGCACCCACTTCCACACGAGCTGAGGCAGGAATTAGAGGTAGTAAAAGTGTGCATATAGAAATCAAACCTGTTTTGTAAAGCCCATTGTGGAAAACACACTTCAGAATGTAATTGGGCTGTATTCCACAAAATCAGTTGCATTTCAGGAAGGAAATTGAAAGATAAGAGGACAGTGTGTGGGCTCTCCCCCATGGCAGAAGGGGGCCTGGGAGATGTACAGTCTCACACACACCAAAAAATGCCACACACATTCTTCCAAATGCTCTCAGAAAGATGGCTTTGCTCTAAGACAGATACGGCAATACACACCTCATGGAAAGTTAACACGCAGCTCTGCTCTTTCCTACCTCATCCTGACTCAGAAAACACAGGCTCTGTGGGCCTGAGATTTCAGCCCAGCCTGAAGAGGCTTGACGAGCAAAGCTTTAATATTTTCCATCCCGGGCAGAAAAGATACATTTTCTTACATCTCAGGACAAACAACAACAACAATAACCACAACAAAACATAGAAAAAGAACCTCAGAAAGATACATTGGTTCATTAGGCTGCTTTTTCAATCCCCAGTGCCCTAGGGGACAGCTGCAGCGTTTCCACTGGTAGCAAAGACATTTTCAAGAGTTGAAAAAATAACATACAAAAGTTGATTTACTAAAAACATCTGCCTGCTCCAGCCCCCAAACAACCCTAAATAAGAAGTCTTTTTCTTTCCCCCTCTCCTAGCCCTGTAACTTAGGGCTGGCTGGCAGTGGTTTTTTTCCAGCAAGTTATTCCTCCATCTGGGCCCAGGCCTCCTCCGCTTTCTCGTAGTACTGGTTGGCCAGCCGGCCCTTCATGGCTTCCATCGCTGCCTCGGCTGCCTGGGTGTACAAGTCACCTGAAAGAAAGCCAAGTAGGGCACAGAGAGGTGAAGAGCCTGTTGTTTTTGCTGCCCGGTATCCCTGACCCCTCTCCAGGAAGATCACACTTCCTGGAGATTACTCCTTCTGGTCTATCCCTGCACTTAACCTGGGTGGGGCTCTGAGTGATCCAAGCCAGGTCAAAGTACCTTCCCTGTTCTTCACCAGGCCACAGGGATTGGTCGGGACTTAGGCACAGCCACCCAGAGTGAGCCACCCAGTAAGCACAGTGATTGGTTTAGGGGCCGTGGGTGATTCCAGCTGAGTCACTGAGAATCAGGCTGAGGACTTCTATTGGACAAACTGTGGCTCTATGAAAGTGGAAGGGATAAAGTAGATGGGTTTGGCCACCAAATGAATTTGTGGAGAACATATAAAAACACTTGGTTTTCAGTGCTTTTGGATTTGGAAGTTTCAAATAAAAGATTATAGAATTACAGTATTAGTTGCTTGATTTTATTATACTACCTTAAAAAAACCTTTTAAACTTAGCCTCACCCTATACCTGCGAAACCAGGAGTTCAGTATGTCTATCATGTTATTTAATATATACAATATGCATTAACTGATGAGTGAATAAACAAAATGTAGTATCTACAAAATGGAATATTATTCAGCAATAACAAGGAATGAAGTACTGACGCATGCTACAACATGAATGAACCCTGAAAGAAAGAAGACACAAAAGGCCACATACTGTGATCCCAGTTATATGAAATGACCAGAATAGGTAAATCTATAAAGACGGAAAGTAGGTTAGTGGTTGCCAGGGACAGCCGGAAGGGGAAATAGGGAGTCACTGCTAATTACCAGGTTTCTTTCTGGCATGATGGAAATGTTCTGGAATTAGGTGGTAGTGATGATGGCATAACACTGTAACACTAAAACCCACAGAACTATACACTTTAAAATGGTGAATTTTATGAAAATGTCAGCTCAACTTTTGAATTGCAAACAAACCTCCCAAATTTCTAACATGTGACTATTAAAAAGGTTCATCTGCATACCAACTTCATAAAGAAACCCTTTCTAAGCATCATATGGGTATCCAGCCTTGCACAATACAGGACCAGTATGAATCCTTCTCCCAACCAGAATGGAAAGAAGAGACTCAGTCTTGCATCTTGTTGTGATTCCCAGTAAGACAGGAATTATGTCTCTTTCACTATCCAGCCCTGTCCCACCTCAGGGTCAGGTCTGTCAGGCCCTACCTGATCTCTGTGGGTCCTTCTCCAGCCCGCAGCCGCCTGTGAACAGCATCTCCGCCTCTCTGGCCAGCAGCATATACCGGGGTTCGTCTTGCATCCCATCATACTCCCCACCCTCATCACAGTCAGTTGTCTCCAGGGCAGTGTTGTACCAGTGGAGAGCCTCTGGCCAGCTCTGGGACCTTGCCAGGAGATACAGAGGAAAAGAGGAAGTTACCATGGCAACAGGGCAGGAAGGAGGAAGTCCATCAGCAGGAGCGGCAAGTCAGGGATCGCAGTGTGGCCACCACCTATGCTTCAGGACCCACAGTATCCAACGCCACCACATCTAAGGGCTGCCATTCACATTGTAGATCTATATATTTATTACAATAGCAGTCAAGTAGTTTTCCCTAACAAAAGTGGTATAGTACAATAAGTTTCCAACAGATGGAAGTCGAGCATCTTGAGGAAGGGGAACATTTTTCTAGTCTGCATAAAATCACCCTGCAGGAATTCCTTGGCAGTGCCAGTTAGGACTTGGTGCTTTCACTGCCATGGCCTAGGTTCAATCCCTGGTTGGGGAACTAAGATCCCACAAGCTGCACAGGGTGGCCAAAACAAACAAACAAACAAAAAAAGCCCCCCAAAACAAAAAAACTACCCTATGGGTTTGCATTAGCAGTGGGTGGTATCCCAACCAATTTGCCCTATAACTCATGCAGGAGAAGAGGGGGTGGGGTACCCTTCACCAAAGCCCCCAGAACCTTCTGACAGCAGTCACTCAGCCCTTTCTTTCTCTGCCTCTGCTGGCCAGCTCTGGCTTTCCTCCAGAAAATGGAGGGCTTACTCCAGAACAGCTGACTTCCCCCTTCTGACTCTGCCCTTCACCCCCAATTATTTCTCCTACGGCCGCACAGTGGTTTAACCCCCAAGGGCAGACACAAGTTCCAACCCAATCTGAGCAAAACAAAATAAAGAGTGAACAGGGCAGTGGGTTCTTTTCCTTGGGGTGTACTAATGCACATTACCAAACACGTGAGTAACTATAGTACACCAGGAAAGAGCAAAGAGAGACGCAGCTAAGAAGGTCTATGTGCCCCATGAAATGTTCCTGGAGCTACAGCTGTATATATATACACACACATATATGGACCTGGCTTCACCCTCCAGTCTTAGCTCCTGTCAGCCGTGCCAGACTCGCTGGGTCACTTTCCCTTCCTCGAACGTGCCAGCTCCTGTCCGCCCTTTGGCTTTTGCACTTGCTGCTCCCTTTGCTTAGAACATCCTTCCTTTAACTCTTCCCATACCTGGCTCCTAATCTCTCCAACCTCAGCTTAGCTTCTTCAGAGACGCTGGCCCCAAATACTCTATTTCTTACCATTACCTCAAACTGTAATTCTCCTGTTTACTTATTCACTTGTTTATTATGCTTTTCCCGGTTAGAATGGAAGCTCGAGGAAGGCAGGGACCGTGTCTGTTTTATTCACTGCTGCATTCCCAGGGCCTGGCAAACAGCACAGACTATAAATGTCTGCTGAAGTGACTGGCTGGGATGGTGTCAGGAGATAATCTTGACTCCATTTTATTTTATAAAGAAAGGAAGTTATTTGAAAGTTATTTGTGGCACATCCAGAAGACTGGGGTTTGAACAGTGGATTGGAAACCACGAAATTAGTTGATCTCAATTCTTTCAGCTTTGGCCCTCTCTAGTCTTGAAAGGCAAGGCAGAACTGCTCCCAACACATTAAATGTAAAAGAAGGGAAAGGGCTTACTTTCTCCCCACGCACCCCACCCAGTGCCACACCCAGTGGTTAGTATGTCCACCCTGCCTTGAAATTTCCAATGACTTTTCCTTCTCCTATGAGACAGTAACTTCTGAGGGGGTCAAAACCCCTTAAATGCAAATAGCTGACTCTCATTTATGCTCCCTTAATGGAAGAGGCTGGGGCTGCTTAGAACGAGGAAGAAGTGTAAGAGAATGAATGACTTTGGAAGATGTTACGGAAGAAAATCTTGATTGATTTAACTACACAAATATTAAAAACCAGCAAGTCCCCAGACCCAACAGTCAGTGGGCACTGTGTGGCACCTGTTCTCCCGGCTGCCCCAAATCTATGATAGCCATCTCTGAAAAAAGGTTTTAAGTCAACTCATTTACCAAAGAGCTAATAGCCTTAAAAAAAATAAAAATTTTTACAGGGAATTCCCTGATGGTTCAATGGGTAGGACTTTATGCTTCCACTGCAAAGGGCATGGGTTTGATCCCTGATTGGGGAACTAAAATCCCACATTCCAAAAGACCAATATATATATATATGTGCTATGCTTAGTCCTCAGTTGTGTCCGACTCTTTGAGACCCCATGGACTGTAGCCTTTCAGGGTCCTCTTTCCCTGGGAGTTCTCCTGGCAAGAATACTAGAGTGGGTTGCCATGCCCTCCTCCAGGGGTTCTTCTCAACCCAGGGATCAAACCCACGTCTCCTGCATTGCCAGGCAGATTCTTTACTGTCTGAGCCATCAGGGAAGCCCATGAATACTGGGAGTGGGTAGCCCATCCCTTCTCCAGGGGATCATTCCAATCCAGGAATTGAACCAGGGTCTCCTGCATTGCAGGCAGATTCTTTACCAGCTAAGCTACAAGGGAAGCCCATATATATATATGTAAAATTATTAACAAATCAACAACAAGAAACCGATTATCTCAAATAAAAAAGAGACAGTAGACAGAGGACATAAAGAGAAAACACATATAGTAAAGATTTTTTTAAGAGCCTCAGATACAGATATTCAATGCCTAGTACCAGCTCCTCACACCCACGTGGTCGTTTCCCACTGCACTCAATGGGCATTGTATGTGCATGTCAGTTGCTCAGTTGTGTCTGACTCTGCAACCCCAAGGACTATAGCCTGCCAGGCTTCTCTGTCCATGGGATTCTCCAGGCAAGATTACTGGGGTAGGTTGTCCTTCCCTTCTCCAGAGGATATTCCAGACCCAGGGACTGAACCCTGGTCTCTTGCATTGCAGGCAGATTCCTTACCACTTGAGCTACAGGGAAGTCTCAATGGGCATCATATATGTTGGCATTTGATTTCAGACAAAATCATTTCATGTTTGTTTTGTTTACCTCCCCTCTATGCCAGTGATTCTGAGGCTAATGTACAGTCCACTGGAGAAGAGATGAGAAGACCTAAGTTTTGGCCCTGCTACTTACTGGCTACTTAACTGCAGACAAGCCCCCTCACTTCTTAGAACCACACATCCATAAAATAAGCGCCTAAATGCTGCCCGGTCTGTGTCAAAGAGATGTGCTGATTCTTTCATTCAAACAACTACTGAGCCAGGCCCTGTGCTAAGCACTGGCACTGAAGAGATGCAGGAAACCCAATTCTAGTTCTCAGTGAAATAAAATCACAGATATGAAAGCGCACCCAAATATAAGGAGTATTACAGTTACACAGCAGGATACACGTTTGCAGGATATGTAATTCAGACATTTTAGACCCTGAGAGCCTGACATGACAGAGCCACAGTCTTGACTTTGCTTCTAAACTCAGTGAGGGAGATGAAAACACGACCCACATAGGAGGCAAGTGCCACGATGCCCCAATCCTGGAGGTTTGGACACTGTCCCTTCCAGAAAGCCACAGGTGCCTGAGAACAAACGGGGAAGCTGAGATCCACTGGGAGCCAGTGAGCAACAGGTCCCACCAAGAGTTGAATTCCCTCAACCGTTCTCTGCTCCTGGACTTCTGGGACCTCCCACCAGCCAAGCCAAAGACCCAAGATGAAGCTGCCATTTTCCTCTCTTGCCACCAGAGAATCCAATCCTGGCATCTCTGCCAGAGGCATAAGGGAAAAGCTGTTAACACCTGTAGGATTATAGCTGTCAGAGATTTCAAAAAAGTGAGGAAAAAATAAAGAGTGAAAGTGTTAGTTGCTCAGTCTTGTCTGACTTTTTAGGACCCCATGGACTGCAGTCCGCCAGGCTTCTCTGTCCATGGACTTTTCCAGGCAAGGATACTGGAGTGGGTAGCCATTCCCTTCTCCAGGGGATTTTCTTGACCCAGGGACTGAACCTGGGTCTCCTGCATTGCAGGCAGATTCTTTACCACCTGAGCCACCAGGGAAGCCCAAATCACTCTGGAAAACTCACACCAGGACTGAACTCCCTTGGAGCTCATTTCCTTCCCTCCACTCCCTCAGAAGTGAAAACAGTAAAAACAAAAATAGGAAGAGTCAATTAAAATCACCCCTAATCCCATCATCTAGAGACAGCTGGCTCTGGACCTGATGCTACATATCCCTTCAGACTCTTTCTCAGACAAATCTTTACATAAAATGGCTAAGATGCCATTTTTCTCTCTCTATGTGCCAGTGAAATTACAGGCATCATCTCACTTAACCCTCACACAACCACATACTACTGCCCCAGGGTGCAGGTTCTATGGGTATTCTGATTTGACACAATGAAGAAACTGAGGTCAGGGAGCTAGACCTACTTGCCCATGGTCACGGGGCTGGTACTCGGGGGAGGCACATCTGGAACCCGGGTCTGTTCTGATTCCAGAGGGGAGGCTCCCACCTGCACCCCAGGTTCCCACCAGCTCCACCTGAGCCACGGCCGCAGTACCTGTCAGGGCTGAGGTTCTGGCCAGTATCAAAGGCTCGCGCCACCAGAATCATGCACTGCCTGTCACCAGCTTCGGCTGCCTTCAGTAAGTAATCAAATCCTTTGGTTTTGTTCTCTTCTGTCTCCTGTTAATACAAACCAAAGAGAGGGAGAGAAAAAAGTGAGCTGTGCGGGGCTGCCAGAATCTCATATGTCCATCTTTTCTCTGTTTCTTGAATTGAGAGCTTCAGGCTGGAGCTGCTGTAGACCTGCACATTGTGAGAAAGAGAACAGGGCTTACCCTGCTGCAAAGAGCTCTCTGGGGGTTCCCATCAGGCAGGGAGAAATGGAAGCTTAGTCCACTCCCACCTCTATCTGATGCGATTCTGCCAGAGACCGCATCATCTATCCATTTCCAACAGGGGCGCCCAGCTTCCAATTCTTTTAAATTTTTTAGCAACTTTATCGAGATATAATTCATATAACAACTCATTCATTTAAAGCGTACAACCCTCGTAGCTCAGACGGTAAAGCGTCTGGCTACAATGCAGAAGACCCGGGTTCAATCCCTGGGTCGGGAAGATCCTCTGGAGAAGGAAATGGCAACCCACTCCAGTACTCTTGCCTGGAGAATCCCAGGGACAGAGGGGTGTGGCAGGCTACAGTCCATGGGGTCGCAAAGAGTCGGACACGACTGAGTGACGTCACTCACTCAGATTGTGCAACCAGCACCCATAATCAATTTCAGAATATTTTCATTAAGTCAAAAAGAAATCAAAACACCATACCCTTTAACTATTATCTCCCAATTGAGATGTGTATAAGAGACAGCTTTTCCAATGAGTCAACTCATCGCATGAGGTGGCCAAAGTACCAGAGTTT